>WEIS01055246.1:0-12187 GCA_013389965.1 Todus mexicanus | reverse complement strand
TGGGGTAGGCAGGCTCAGAAGTAGAGAGCACCCATCTTCTAGCAAGAGAGAATCTGGCTGTGAAGGAGCCTTTTGGAGACACAGTGGCAGAGCTTAGGAATGGAACACCAGCAGCAGGCTGGATGGGGAGGAGAAGGAATCATTCAGAGGAAAAAAACCCGTAGGTGTGAACAGGAGTGTGTGTGTGGACTTGCCGAGCATGATTACTGCCTTGTTGTGAGCTGATTCTTAAATCAGTGGAAGTGAGGAATGGCGTAGGTATTAGGGCATGTAGAAGCTGTAATGTATTAGAGTTTCAGGAAACCACTTAATAGTATGTCTTGCAAAATCTTAGTTGGATAAATAATTCAATTTGGTCTAGATACTAACATTCCTGGGTTGAAATCCTGCTAAAAGACTGTCAGCAGAAGCTGGTGATGAACAGAAGAGAGGCTTATTTGAGGGAGATGGAAAGCCAAGGCCAAGAGGATCAATATTAGGTCCGTGTGTGTTTTAACATCCTCATTAATGATCTGTAAGAGGGAGCAAGTGGTGTATACAAATTAATAAAATCTACAGATAACGCTAAAGCTGGAGATGTCTTGAACAAAACTCAGCACAGAGGTGCAGTCCGAAGGACTTCACAGGTTCAGAAACACGAGCAACAAACACCAGAAATCAATACGCTTGAAAATAAGCTGTGTATCCGTTTGCATTAAAGGAACTCAAGCCTCACACCCCACCTTGAACTCCTGCTCCTGGCACAGGAGGTGGTTTGAGGCACAAGCGTGAGGCCAGTTTGCTGTGAGTCTCATGAACAGAAAAAACAACTGCATCTGCAGATGAGGCCGTGTGAGGCCTCATCCTGGCCAGGCGTGGGTCTCTGCCTGAAACGCTGGTTTGATTCTAATCCTACATGATTTAGAGAGACAAATTGGAGGTGGTCCAGTGCCAGCCCTCGGTAACGTGTACGCCCTCACTTAAGCCGTTAGGACAGCAACTTGCATAAATGTCTGCCAATTAAGCCTGTGACCATTCTTGTTGCAGCGCATGTTCCTCGAGCAGCAAGCACTTAGGTTGTTTGTGTGGGTATTATTCCGGGAGGCATCGAGATGACAAATTTCTGAAGTATTCAAGCTTCAAAGATGAAACACTTGTGGCAATAAAATGAGAGAATAGCACCAGGAGTAAACAGAGCTGGCTCTGCTGGGGCGCCTTGGCGCGGATCCCCCCCCAAATGGTTAGGATTCTAGTTTTGGTCACCTAAAATTGTGTGGGCAGAGTGCTAGAAGGTGCATGGCAGGAAATGATCCTGGCAGACAGGTGTGCCGTGTTCAATTATGAAAAGGTTTTGTTTCTCTGTTTGAAGTACTTCCCAATACTGCTGTTTTAGCAAGGCCAAACAAATTCTCTCTAAAATCATGGGCAGCAGGTGCAGTGCCTGGTGGTGACTGGCATGAAGTCTATTGTCTCTCCTACTTCTCTGTTTATGTCAGTCTGTAACTTCTTGCTCCTTATGCTTGTTACACAGCTTTTAATAGTTACAGAATGTGCTTGAATTATGTTTGAAATTCAAATTTCACGCAAATAGAGGCTTGTTCTTGAACCAGTGTTTGTGTCTGAGTAGTCGGGGGGAGGGAGCTGGTAGTATTTCTTCCATATTGTATACACTCACCATATTTTTTTCCATTACAGCAGGAATCAAAGAAAGAGAGCGAATTGCAAAAGAAGAGAACAAAACAGCAGCTGGATAGAATGAAGTTTGCTGCTAAAAGAAAAATTGCACGTAGGTCTCGAGCGTGGGGCTGGGAAAGTAAACTGGTGCTGAGCAGCTTCTGCTGTTTGTGTTAGAGATTATTTCCCTTGCAGGAAGGCTGTGATGTGGCTGGGGATACACAGCTCTTGGAGAAGACCCTTCTCAGGGGTAAAATTTGCCTTTCTGAATAGGCACACTGTCACTTGTTTTCTCCTGAGGCGACGTGTGCGCAGACTGGAGCACTTCCAAAACAAGCCTGCGAGGGTGTCGGTACTTCACCGGCTTTCAAAATCGGTTGAAGCCGAACTGAAAGCACTGTCAGTCGCAAGCTGCTTTCCCATTCGGGCCCCTCTGCTGCTGTCTTTCCCTGAAACGTCATGATACTCTGACCTGGCAGTCACAGCTCGGGAAGGATCTGAGTCGCAGCTGACAGTTCTCTGAAATCATCGGCTTGTAGCGTGGGGGCAGCCGGAGAAGCCGGCAACGCCGGGCATCATAAGGAAGGGTGTTAAGAACAAGAGATTTGCTTTACGTCATTTTGCTGTTATATAAAGTGTTGGTGCACCCACACCAACAGCGCTGTGTGCAGTTCTGGTCTCTGCGTCTCAAGGACACGGTGGAGTTAGGGGACATCTGGAGAAGGGCAGCCGAAGCCACGAAGGGCAGGGAGCAGCTGCCTTATGAGGAGCTGCTGTGAAGCCTGGGGCTGCTCCATTAGGAGAGGAAGGTGGGATCAAAGTTCATGTCAGGAAGGCTGAGTCTCAGCTGAACACGGAGCTGTTGTTTACCAGCACCTGCAGCCAGGGTGCAGTCGGTGGAAATAGCAGGAGATAGATAGGTTTAAAAGAGGCAGGGGAAAGTAATGCCTCACACAGCGTGTAGTGAACTTCTGGAAGTGTTTGTCACAGGAGGTTGTGGAAGGGTCACTACCAGCAGCCTTAATAAGGGATTAAATGTATTCATGGACAATAGGTCTATAAACAGATGCTCAGGGGAACAAGCTGGGATATTCCTGCTCATATTCTGCGAACGGCATTTCTGGATGCTGGGTTGTACAAGCAGAAGGCACCACTGGACATGACTGGGTTTGCCTGTACTCCCTGTGCAGCAGCCAGGCAGGTGGGATGTTGCTGTACCCCAGCAGACCTGCACCCACATTCTGGTGCTCCACAAGGCAGCGTGGTCCGGCTAATGTGTTAAATTCAGAACATTTTAAAATGGGAGAGGTGCTGTCTTCTGCAAAACCCTAAGCAATCACTGAAAATGGAGCACGCCAGTGCTCTGCAAGCAGCAGCAGTTGGGCTTNGTTGCTTGTTTAAGCACGTGTGATGGTGGGTCTGTTCTCTCATTTATGGGAAGCTATAATTAGACTTTCGGTGTTTGCTTTTAGGCAAATTAAGACTTGAAGCAGTAATTATTTTTCCGAGTGTCTTTAAATAAATTCTTTGAATTGCAAGACAAATTGGTCTTTTGTAAAGATTCGGCGCTTCTGGGTAGAGCGAGTTCTTTCTCCTTGAAGCTGGAAAATTTCCGGTCTTTGCAGCTCTGGTTGTGTAGTGTATCCTCCCATTTTTTTGCTTTGTTGTGGTTTTATTCATTTTATCCTAAAGCCATAACTAAAATATATCTGTGACGTTTCATCCTGACAGGATAAATGGAAATACAAATGCTAAAGAAGTCTCTGTCTCTTTTTCCAGAGGAAGTTGGTGCTTTAAAGCGCATTTGAATGTTTTTACTGTAATTGCGCTTTGGATATGTGGAAATACTGAGATCCCACATTTCCATTATATTTGAGTAAATCTCTTATTAGTAAGTGTTAGAAGTACAACTAGTGGGGTATTGCATCTAATTCACTTTGCAAATGTCAAAATGGAGCATAAATCGCTTAGCAAATTGTGGTATTAGCATTTAAAAAGGCTCTGAAACGGTTTAATTTGTTTAGGGCTGCGGTGTCTTAAAAACAGTTTCCCCCTGACCCCTCCTCACCATCTGCGGGTTTCTTGGATGCCGCGGTCCCTGGAGAGGCGCTGGGATGTCACGCCGCGTTGGGATGAGCGGGTGGTGACGAGTGGATTTTGAAGTGCGAGACACAGGATTCCCACCTGGCAGTGGGGACGGGCTTCTGCAAGGTGTGTGACGGGTGTGAGCTGAGCGTAACAGAGCGTGGCCGTCCGGACAGAGAGGGCTCATCCCTCCCGCGGGCTGCGAGAGCCCCTGCCCCGCTGGCGTGCTGCGGGAGCATGGCTTGGCTCCGCCGCGCGCTCAGCGCTCGCTCCCGGAGTGCTCCAGAGCTTTGTTTGCAAACACCGGTCGGGGGCTAACGCAGCGCTCTGGATTTCTAATCATTGTAAATTATGACCAGTGCAATCAACATCAAGTTTAATAAAACACCTGGTGCTGAGAAACGATCCGGCGTGGAGCACAAAATACCGTCAGCTCCGGACCGCTCAGCATTAAGCAGGTCAGGTCTCCTGGAAGGCACGAGCAGAGCTGCTCTTTGCTCTCCCCACCATCATGTCAGGTGGATTTAAACTCGAGATTTCCCCATCTCCGGAGCACCTACTCGACTGGAACATGCACTAAGTGCGTCTTGTTTGTCGCTGGTTTCTTTGCCAGAGGCAGCATTTGTCTGGCACATTCCCTGTCCCCAGAGGGGAAATTGCTGTGCCAGGGAGGGAGAAGAAAACAAAATGTACAGTAGTAACTCGCCAAAATATGTTTCTTTTTATTAAGCTTCATGGATGTTGATAGCCTGAACTGGTGAACACGCAGGGGCCCCCGTTTTAATTTAAGCACGTGGAAAGTCCTGTGTTGCGGGGCGCTGATCACGTGCACCAGTTTTCTTGCACATGTCAGAGTTTGGAGGATCCGGCCTGATGGCTGTGATGGTTTGGGCAGGGACACAAATTAACACGCTCTTTACTGAATGCTCGGGAGGTGTTTGGTGTTTTGGAAAGGCTGCGAATTACTGGTGTTCGTGGGGACGGGAGGCTCCTTCAGACACTGGACTGTTGTGTGCTTTCCATTAAAAAATGCTTTTTCTTTTTCTCCCCTGGTTCCTCCTGGCTGTAACATCATAGAATGACTTTGTCCAAGGACAAAAGATCCCCATGAGCCCTCAGTGCACTGCAGTCTGCCTTCGCTTCAACCTCTTTCTTTTCTTAATTTTTAACGAAATTTAAAAAAAACCAACCCCAAACCACAAACCCCACCTAAAGCTAAGTGCTGCTTTAGTAGGACGCATAAAGGAATCCACGGCTGGTAATCAGAACAGCCCAAAAATGCTTCAAATCCTGCTTGGGTGGGGGAGGACCAGCCTGCCACGAGCGAAGAGCTGGGGGAAGGGCAGAGCAAAGCCGGGGCTGCTGCCGTGCTGCACGGGCTGCGCTCAGACCAGCGCAATCCCCGGCTGCTGGCGGGAGCCTCCGCTGCTGTTTTGGTGGCAGCTGGTAGGGAGAGAACGGGTTAGAAGATGGGAACCCGCGACTAGTGAATGCATCTTTATTCAGGGAGACGTCTGTCTTCACAAAGTGCCTGCAGTGAAGGCAATGTTTTGTGCTTGGGCGGCCTTCCTGTTCGAATCACGGCTCTTGCGGCTCTTCCAGCCCATCGGAGAGCCAGCCTCTTGGTTCATGCATGAGATGGCGCGGGCAGGAGGGAGTGGGTTTTGAGGGAAATCTGTCAATTTGTGTTGAGTGAGAAGATGCATTTTTCGGCTCCTGAGAGTGCTGTTGAGTTGTTTTCCAAGCCGCGCTCCGTTCTGCAGGCATTGTATATTTTAAGCGTAGTGAAAGCGTTGGGTTGAATCTAAGTAAATAAGTGTTTTCTGAAGTAACTAACTGCTTTGTTTCTAAATAGCCAGTCTCAGGTTCTGGTTTGCTTGGAATGAGGAATAGTTCAGGAAGAAATTTTCTGCTGAAATAGCAGTTAGGACTGTAGGAAACCTGTTTCCCATGCATGACTGCCTTGGTGATGCAGTGGAGTGGTGATGCGAGCAGAAGGGGGATGTATGCATGTGAAAGATCCTCCATAATACCACCGAGCAAGTAACATTATCCTCCACAGAGCTTTCCACCTGCGGCTTGGGGTGAACAACATGTAGCTCTTTTTCTCTCGGCTAGGTCTCCTGTGGTATTGCAGCTATCTGTGTGTCAGAAGGCAGCGATCTCAGTGCTATTTGGCTAGTAGAAAAGTGTGTGAAAGAAGATGTGTTCTTTATCCTGTCTTGCTGCTGAGCCTATCCGATACAAAAATGAGCACACTTTGGAGATCTATCCTTTTCCTCTGTCCTTGAATGTGGATTCTGCAGCCGTAGAGTGTGTTTGACGAGGGCAAATAAATTGCCCCGCTGCAGTTAAGATACCGAGGGAGTGGGAGGTTAGATTGCTGTTGAGACCCTAACTAAAGTTCCTGACGTGGGTTACCTGTTTAATTTAGTGTTTTGGTGACACCTTTTCAGGCAAACTGAGGTTTCGATGTTTTGTGCTGCATTCCCCTTAGGGAGGTGGGGCCCTTGGACGCTTCTTCCAACATATTGGGTATACGTTGGGTGTTTATGTAAACCTGCAGCTGTGACTTGACATTATCCTTTTTCTTCTGCTGTAGAGATGAGTGAAGAGGAACAGTTTGCACTGGCCCTGAAAATGAGTGAGCAAGAAGCCAGACAAGTGAACTGTCAGGAAGAGGAAGAGGAGGAGCTCTTGAGGAAGGCCATTGCTGAGAGCCTTATTGTAAGTGCGCTTCTGTGGAGAGGCTTACTAGGGTTCTCCAGCAGCATTGCTTTCTGTGCTTGCTTTCCCACACTGCACAAAAGAAGGTTTTACTGAGGGCCTAGCTATTTCCACCGTGAGCTGGAATGGCAGCAGTTGCAGAGTAGCTGTTTTGTACTGTTCCTAGCGAGAGAGGCGTACGAAGTCTAACCTCAGCTATCCCCTATTTTGGGATGCCTGGTTCTAGTTGAGGGAGGGGTGTTTGCAGTTCAGGCGATGGCTGCCGGCGTGGTGGGGGTTCTTGGTATGGTCTGCTGATAGAGAACACGCCTATCAGAGAATCAACCTTTTGTTTTTCAGAGCTGTCAGCCCTCAGACTCTTCTGATGCAACCCCTCAGTTGTCTGCAGAAGCTCTGGGCGCGCAAGCCCAAAGCCAGCTCGACGAGAAAGAAGGCTCTGAGATCCTGGGAGGCCTGGCGCTTTGCCCTGACACCCCTCGGTCTGAGTGCAGCTCCCACTCACAGAGCACCAGAGCTGATGGGAATGGACAGATGGATGTCGCCCGGAGCCCCCTGGTAGTGCTGCAGAGGTTAAGCCAGGAAATCGTTGAAAGCTCACTAGTATCCAGCATAATCGTGTCTCCGGGGAAGGGCCAGCCTGTGACAAGGTCAAGTGAAAAGCCTTCCTCACCAGCAAAAAGTGATTCCAGTAACATGTTACCCAGCACCCTTGCAGAGGACCTTATCTCTTTGAGTCCCACCTTTGGCAGGGTGACTTCAGGCTCCTGGCGACTGACACCTCGGAGACTGTTCGCGAGCCCCTCCAGCTCTTCCAAAGCAACAGGCCATGAACCAAAAGAGCAGCTCCTGCCCAGCACTGGCCATTCTGTGGGAGAAGCTGGTGCTGAGAGCTCAGCCACACTCAGGAAGAGCTGGACCGTGGAACAGTGTGGCAGCCCCAGAAGGAGTGGTGGAGGAGCAGGTACCAAACACACCTTGCAGGCCGGGCACACTGCCAAGGTCTGTGTTTCCACAGAGCAAACAGAGCAGAACGAGGTGCCCAACAGTACCCCCAAGCTTTGTGTACTGAATGCAGCAGAGGAGAAGCACAAGCAGGAGGAGGCGAGAGACACAGTGCACTATTATTGGGGCATCC
Source organism: Todus mexicanus (assembly GCA_013389965.1). Classification (NCBI taxonomy): domain Eukaryota; kingdom Metazoa; phylum Chordata; class Aves; order Coraciiformes; family Todidae; genus Todus; species Todus mexicanus. The sequence continues at coordinate 4,587 of WEIS01055246.1, read as the reverse complement.
CCTTTTGCCCCAAAGGGGTAGATCCCAACCAGTACACCAAAGTCATCTTGTGTCAGCTGGAGGTTTACCAGAAGAGCCTAAAGCAGGCTCAGAGGCAGCTATTGCATAAGAAGGAGTTTGGTAACCCAGTTGTGCCCAGTTCTTCCTTGAGCCAAAACGAGCTTGGGAAAGGAGATCAGATAAGCAGGGAGAATGGCGTTGCTGATGATACAGAAGATGGAGACCCAGATGGGCAGAAGGAGTCTGAGAGCATCACGTGGCTCCTCCCTTCAAAGAGGAGGGAGGCAGAGAGCCCGGGTCACAGCATGGATGAAGAGAAGAACTCAACTTCTGATGATGAACCGACCACCAGCTACTGCCAGGTAAGAGCTTTGCCACCGAGCGGAGGTTGAGCACTTCTGCTCTTCAGTCCATGTTAGGGATTGGTCCCTTCTGCAAAGCAGGCGCTGCTGTTTAACGCTTCTCTTAAATTTAGGAACTTCCTCCCCGTCCCGCAGAGCTTGCTGTGAAAGGAGAGAAGTGTAGAGGCTGATACCCAGCTCACCAGTGGCAGTGGCCATTGTGTATCCTGGCAATCGTCCATTAATGCACCGCTGCGATAAAGACTTGCAGCTAACTTGTCCTTCTCAGCAGGGTGTAGCCTGGCAGCGTGTCAGGGTAGCAAGCACAGAGATGATGCCGACCACTGCCAGCTGTGGCAAACCAGCCTGTAAACCCGTGGCCGTGTGGGGAGCTCTGCGTTTTCATGTGCAGCCAGAAACATGCTTTTTGTCCTTGCAGCACAGCTCTTCCTTTTTGCACCTACATGCTCCTCTGCGTCTGTACGTGCTTCACCCTTCCAAGTGCTCCTTTCCCTCGTGGTGGTTGGGGCTGGGAGAGGCTCTGCACGCTCGCAGGCGTCTTCTGCCTGCCCAGGGTGATCTGTCATTGCGGTGGTGCTCATCGTCCTTGTTCTGGTGGTTGGGCACCTTCTCCCCGGCTCGCTCTCTGGGTCTGCTAGACGCTAGGTGTCAGCCTCTGTCTCCATCAGGGCTCTCTTGGTGGAGCGGAAGGCAGCTTTCTGTCACTGCTAAGTTTAAACAGATTGCTAGTCAGATGAAGTATTTATTACTGCTGTATTTTAGGTTTGTGTCAGCCTTTTCCAACCCTCATTTTTCATAATGACTTCACTCCCGGATCATTGTATAACTTTATCTTCGGTATGACTGAAGCCTTGGCTCTGTTGTTCCTGTTTTCAAGTGTATTTGATCATTTACCCTGGTGTTAGAAAGATACTTAACTTGTTTTGTGATATTTATATTCTGTCTTGTAATATTGAACACTTAGGAAAAACGTCATGTCTGCATTTTCTGGTTGCAGAAAAAGAGCAGAGCAGCCTGTGCTGAAATGTGACTTTTCGTGACAGTGCTTTGGCTCGGCTTTAGCAGATACAGATTTAAACAAGCCTTAAAAATGACCTGCAGAGGAAAGGAACCGACTTGTGCCCTTTTTCCTTTCTTTAGGATAGATGCAAAAGACCTGAAAGGTTCTTAAGACAAAGTGGTTGGTTTTTTTTTTTCTTCTATGTTTTCTCCTTTGGAAATAGAGGTGTCATTAATCTGGAAGATTGGGGTGACAGCAGGTCTGTGGAGGTATCCTCTAAAGCCCTCGGAAAGCTGCAGCAGCTGGCAAGGGCATGAGGTTTTCATCAGTATTAAAATTGTTTGGTGGTTTGGTTTGTTTGTTGTGGGTTTTTTTAGTATTATCCATTTAGTGTTAATATCTAATTAATTCTTGGGGAGAAAAGGGATCTTAGTGGTGCTGAGCGGGAACTTGGAATGTATTTATCCTGACCACGAGAGCTCTCTCAAAGAGCCGGAACCCGTATGTAGGTGGAGTCCGTCTGATATTTGTGAGGTGGAACAATAAGGAAGCAGAAGGGAGAGCAGACTTCAAAATTTCAACCCTAGCCCAAAATTTGCCAGTCTGTTATTTACTTGAGAGAAAATAATTTCTAAATGCCCTTTCATCTGCCTTATCAGACCCAGTTGGAGAGGCTGCTGCCTTCGCTCGCCTCTCTGTGCAGTCGTGCGCTGAGGCCAGTGCAGGTGATTTACTTGCAAGATCGATATGTTTGATGTTTGCTTGTGCCTCGTCTCCATTTTTTTTTCTTGCTATCAAATACAATTCCACCAACAGTGACGAAGGAGGGGCTCAGAGCAGCTGTGTCCCCAGCGTGCTGCATTGCTTGGAGATCCTGCTGCCTGCACTGCCCTGGGGCTGCCCCGGTGCCACTTGAGGCTGGTGGGGGATTTTAGCCCATGCTGAGGCTAGAAACCATCCACGGAGGCTCAAAGCTGTCCTTGAAAAAGCCTTGTGCAGTGAAAAGAAGGTGCAGATGATGTGCTCGATGGACCCTGCTTGTACCTCTGCTTTCAAACCCTCACCTGGAGTGGGCAGAGACCTTCCACCCTGGCTGTGGCTGACTGCTGCAACTGCCACCCGTGGCCAAGGGATGTTTGCACAGAGCAAATCCTGCTTGTCAGGAGATCTCATAGCCTGTGAACCTGCACTAACGAACTTCAGTGCTAATAGAACCAATTCCTTCATAGCCTTTCAAATAAGATTAGAGGACTCTTGGTCTTTAAGAGATTCAGAGGGAAAGACTCAGTTCTGGAGAGCTAGAGTCTAGTGACCTGAATTAGTGCCATACCTTATAACATATGCGCTAGGAAAAACAGAAGCACAGTCCAGTATTCATGACCAGGGCAGAGGCATTGTTACGATATGCGCAGTTCAGGATAAAAGAGAAATAAAAATAAAGGAGGAGGTGTGGTGTTTTATGTTAATGATGAGTTAGGTTGTGAAGTAACGAAGAACAGCGTAGATAAAATGGAATATTTGGGGTTTGGAGTCGCTTTAGGGCAATCTGCCAGGAGGCTCTGTGTTGGGGCTTAGTGGGGAAGTACATCAGCCATCCAGAAGTGGAGCTGCTGGGGGTTGAAACCTGTGGTGGAGATCAAACTTGGAGAGTTTAATAGAGTCGAGGAAGGAGGAGGAAAACCCCTTGGATTTCTTTGAGAACTAGCATGAGAAGTTGTGGGTCTGACTGCAAGAACGGCTAATAAACCATTGTAATTCCACCTGATTAGAGAATGGCAAGTGTAACGTGTACACTGAAGAAGAAGAAAGGGATCTGGGTAATGACTGGCATGTTAGCCTGACCTTGGCAGTGCATAAGGCTTTTGAACAAATTTTAAAAGAAAGAATAAGTGGAGTCGTAGAGCTAAATAAAAATGGGATAAAATACACACAGATTTGCCAGCTGTAGATTGTCCAGGTTAATCTGTTCCCTCTCTTTGATGGGACCGCTGATTTCCCAGTCAAGAAAAATGCAACAGATCTTATCTGTACGAAATTTCAGGGAAGGGTTTCTCGTGGCCAAACATGAGCTATACCAGTTGTTCGGGTCATCCTGACTCAGGCAAATAGATTTTAAACTGGAGTAGATGAGGGCTGGTGGGGTGCTTGAGGGAGCGCAAGGGGACACTGTAATCCTTGGGTTGTTTAGCTGAGCTCAAATGGGGATGGAGAAGAGCTGTGGTTGCTGCCTACAAGTACATCAGGGTAGATGCCTGGAAGAGGCAGATGGTGTGAAGGTGATGGACGTGGCTGGGGCACGAGTGACAGGAACACATCTAGGCAGCAAGGCAGCGAAAAGTACAGCGCCGCGTCATTGCAGGGACCTGTGAAACACCTTTCCAAAGAAGCGATGGGAAATCTGACTAGTTCAGGATGGATACTTGACCATTTCCAGAAAATCTGTGTAACAGGCTGAACGCAATGTCATGGACAGAATCTGATGGCCCAGCAGATCCTGGTTAGCTGCATACAGTATTTTATGTAATATCAGAATTTTCCTTTCCAGGCCTCCCAGGTGCTGCCTACAGAGGACGTGTGTGAAGAGGGGGAGCCCATGCAAATTGCACAGAGGTGAGGAGGGTGATTTCAGAGCGCGGGGCTCTCTCAGCCTTGCTCTGGTGACCTGGGCTCTTCCACTCTCCCTGGCGCGCTTTGGGCTCGCTGCAGGGCCTGGCAGCGGGGCTGGCTAGGAAGGCTGTCTGCAGTTGCTGCTGCGACGTGTCCCTGGAAATCCACGGTTCTGGAGCAGCGTGGGAGAGAGGTGGGACACAACTGGGGAGAAGAGATCAGTTACTCTTGTTGCTTTGTAAAACGTGCAAGGCGCACCCTAGTACAAGTATGAGGGCTTGATCCTTGCCCTCTGAAGCTAATGTGACACGGTTCAGTAAAGCCGTGGAGATGGGGAGGTGAGCTGAAGGTGAGTTACAGCGATGTCATCACGTGGTCTGTCTGGGAAGGTGCATAGGCAGCGTGGTGGAGGGTTTACTGGATTTCTATGTGTATTTTTATGTTCTTGCCTTGCTGCTGAAGAGGAAAGAAGGGAGGAGGAAGCCAGACGGCACTGCCTATCAGCCAAAGATAGAGTGCAGTGCTCCAGAAAAGCCACTTCAGCAGATGACAGGTGTGGGACAAGTCAACATGATTTTCTTCAGATTTAAGCCTGCTCCTCTTTTCCTTTTTTTTTTT
>WEIS01055242.1:0-11898 GCA_013389965.1 Todus mexicanus | reverse complement strand
AAAAAAAAAAACCAACACAAAAATAAACAACCCAACCCAAACAATCATTTCTGGTCTTCACCAACTTCAAGGACTTTGTGGGGAAAAAAACCCAACCAACTTCATTGCAAGAAATGAAAACACAAACTAACCAACTAGAGCTCAGGGGAAAGCGAGCAGCCTGTCTGCATGTGGAGAGTTTGGCAAGAGAAGTCATCAGGCATCTGTACCGGCCGGGAAGGTGCAGGGTGGGTAGCCTGGCAGCCCAGTAGAAGATATGGCAGCCTGGACATCACCAGGAGGTTGTCATCTGCAAGCTCTGCTGTGGACTAGCTGCATGAACTCAGGGAGGTCATTTAATTTGTTATGCTGCAAATAGTCCGTTCCAGTGCGTGTATTTGCTACCTCATGTAGCATGTCATGAGAATTTAAGTGTTTTTAATGTGCTTTGATGTGCCTGGATGAAGGATGCTGTATAAATGCAAAGTAAGTATTCTAATGTACATAACTTGTTTTCTCTTTAACGTGACAAACTACTTAGCAGCCTTCCTTTCTCTGACAGTTTCCATAGCTGGTGGGTCTGTTTCTGCTGTGCCTTAGCAAACCAAGTTTAGGGTTTCGCAGCAGCAAATGTTCAGTGTGTTCCTCAGCTTCATGACCTGAGCAGTTCCTGTTTTGTCAGCACCATAGAGTTATACACTGAAATCTGCTAAACATCTCCCTTTCCTCCAAACCTGATTATGGGGAAAGGTGGATGTTTGGGTTGGTTTGAAGGGGAGCCATAAAATGAGAGGAGAAGTGATAGCAGGCACTGGAGTAGCTCTGCCTGCAGATAGCTCTGAATGAGACCAGCCAATGAGCTGAATGCAGAGTAATTCTTCTTTGAATAATGCCGAGTTTGGATATTTACTCTGGAATATGAAGTGATTTCTTCCTGTTGAAGGTATGAGCCAACCCCTGCAGCCTGTGAGCCTGTGGGTGAGCTCCCCTTGCCAGCCAGCCCTGTATGACCTGCCTCTGCATCCCCATCCCTCCCAGTGACCCGTGGTTGCCTCCCATCCTGCAGATGCTGTGAGGTTGTATAGGCAGAGAGGGCTTCTCTGGGGAAAGCCAATTGGTGTTTTCTCGGCCAAAGCCCAAAACGTATAGTGAGGGAAAAAGCTGATCAGAAGCCACCGCAAAGCAAGCGTCATTTGGGAAAAGCCCTGTGGAAGGTGCAGGCAGTGCAGCCTCTCTGAAATTAATTGCTGTGGTGTCTGAGAGCCGAGGGAGCATCTCAGGGGGGTTCATCCCACCATGGTAAAGGCAGAAAGCTGTATGCACCCAGAAAAAGAGTTTGCATTTCTCTAGCCAAGTGCAGACTTAAGGAAGCCATCTAGCCCTCTGCTCCTGCCCCAACATCCAGAGACTGCATTCAGAGCTGCAGATTGCCAATCCCAGCCAAGCTTTCCCTTACCTTTACCACCTTCTGGTTCTTTCCAAGTCATTCAGCATCATTTCGGAGCTGATCTTCAGCAAGCGAGTCCCATCCTAGTGCCTGGCCCAGCCCTTGAGTACACATCCCAGGTGTGGCAGTCGGAGGAGAGACGGTGGGATTCAGGGTGTGCTTCCTCTCTGTGCTACCACTGGGCTCCTGCCTTTTTAATAGCTGCTTTTAATTATATACTCAGAGACAAAAGAGAAAAACCAAGTCTTCCAACAGATTTTATCTGCTGTTTATTTCCACAAATTGCTGCAGAAAAAAGCCCAGTGGGTTCTGATGGAGGTGGAGGCTGAGATAGGTGGCAACACAGAGGCTGCCGGGGTGCAGCCTTTTTAACCTCCCCTGGCGAGACAGGTGCCGACACATCCCTGCAGCCGGCGAAACATGCTAACGCTATGGAGGCTGACCGAGCAAACGGTAACAAGCTCTGCCGCCTTGCCGGGGCTGCCACCCCTCTCTCTCAGTGGAGAAAAGGCAATAAAGCCAAAGCAGCACCTGGCTGCGTTACCATGCTCAAAATCTTTGGGAAGAGCTGTTGCTGGCTGGCTCAGGGAATGGTTGCTGGCCGAGCACAGGGGCACGGGCTCGCCCAGGGAGCCCCACTGCAGTCCCCTCTCTTGCTTCGTAGGTGCACCAGTACTACAGCTGCCTGCCTGAGGACAAGGTCCCCTACGTCAACAGCCCAGGAGAAAAATCTCGCATAAAGCAGCTTTTGCACCAGCTGCCACCGCACGACAATGAGGTTAGTAACCAAAAAGTGCCCTCGGACATCTATTGGGGCAGCGGGAGGAGAGGGAAACGCTCCTGGGGTTGCTCATGTTGGAAGTGTGACTGGTGATTTCTCAGACCTTTCTGGTTTTTGGGGGGATTTTCTTGAAGTTTGATCATGTTGCCGTTTAGGTGCCATATTCTCTCCCTGCTTGGGTCATGTTGGACAAGGTGAGGGTGCTGCTTGTTTCTAAAGTTAAATTTTTTTAAACAGCTTTTCTTCAGTTCTCGAAAATGAAAGCACTTCCTCAGCTAAAGCTGAGTTAAATGTGGCTTGAAATGCTGCTGAGATCAGCTAGAGACAGATCCAAAGTGGCAAAAGTCTTTTCCCAAGAGCTGTTTCCAACTCATCTTGGGAGCCGGGAGTGTGTGTGCCAAGGGGGGCGGTTCGCTCGGGTTGAGCCTCACAAACTGGGAGCTCTGAGAGCCTGGCAGGCCAACCTTCTTACAGCTCACAGAAAAGATATGAGGCAGCAAAAAGGGTCCGATCTTTGACATCCCGTTCTTGCCAGTGAGTACATCGGTTTCTCGTAGCCCGCAAAATTTCCCTTTGTAAACAAAAAGAAAATGATTTTCTTGCTGCTTTCTGAAGAAGCCGCTCTGGAAAGGTAACTTGTTTGATCTAGGTTGGGTTTTAACGAGGTTACCTGCACGTGGCTGGGTGCCACGGGCACAACACGGTGCTGCCGGCCCAGGGGGAGCTCCAGGCACCGGGGAGGGGTTGGGGAGGGACTTCTTCCCGCACACCCTCAGGCCCCAACCTGCCCGCATGCCTTCTCTGGCAGCTCCTGAAAACCCACAGCCTCCGACAGCTGAAAAATGTAGGAATAAATACACATGGACGCTGTTACTGCAGCCTGTGCTGCTGCGAGCTGGAGGCATGAGCCTCTGTGTGTTTTCTGCAGATTGGCAGATTTTGCATCCAGTTTCCCCTCGTGCTCGTGTTTGCTCCTTTGAAACTTCAAGGTGTGTTGGTTGCCCGTGTGACTAATCCTGCTTGGCTTCATGAGCCTGCTCTCCAAAGTAGCGGAGGCTGGATTGGGCACTGGTGCTACACATGGCCACCTTGGCTCTTCAGTGGTGTTCTCTGTTGAGATGCAATCAGCCAAGAGCTAAGCCTGCAGGATGGAAATAGCCAGGAAAACCTCAGAGTTTTATAAGCTTTGGGGAAATTGCATTGTTTGTGATTCGTATCCTCTTATTTTACGTGTTTCCTTATTACCTTCCAACGCAGAGGGTTTGCATATGTGCAGGCTTGACCCTGCTCTGGAAGAATAGTTGGAGTTCCCAAGTAGCTGGGACTCCACAGTTTACGCAGGGAAAACTGGCTCTTGAAATGCCACTAAAACATGTTGAAGCTGCTGTAAGACCTCTGCCATGAGGAGAAAGCAGGAGAAACATCAGTCTTGATTGCTGGATCTGGGTGGGATTCAGAGGACCCAACTTAAAAGACTTTCTTACAAACCTAGCACCCAAAGAGCAGCCTTCCTCCTGCCCTCTCTTCTCATCTCTACCTCTTGAAATTTTGGCCGAACCCTGGCATGGCTGAAGCCCAGGCAGAGATGTTTCTCCAGCTTCCCTTAAGCCCAGGATGGAGCTTGTTTGTGTAACCCTCGTGCAGAGGTTTGCAGAGCCCGTGGGACTGCGGCTTGCTGACTGGGGAGCCGGGGACACCCCTAACACTGAGCATGGCTTGTGTTTTTTAGGTCCGCTATTGCAATTCCTTGGATGAGGAGGAGAAGAGGGAACTCAAACTCTTCAGCAACCAAAGGAAGAGGGAGAATTTAGGGAGAGGCAATGTCCGGCCGTTCCCCGTAACCATGACAGGAGCCATCTGCGAGCAGGTGAGTAGCGACTGATAAACTGGCATGAGCAGGGCAGCTTTTTAATCACCAAAGTTAAGCGAAGCTCACAGGAACAGGACCCACCCTGTGCAAGCTACAAGCACTGAGGTCCATCGGGGTGCATGCCAAGAGCATCCTGCAATACTTGATGTGGAACAGGCACACCAGCTCCTGGCCTTGTGCAGGAGGGAAACTGTTGATATCCTGGCTGCAAAATAGGAATGAAAAGAGAGAGAGAGAGAGACCAGAAAGGAGCTGTGAATTAGCCCTTCTGCTACTGCGGTTTTGAAAGCAGCCAAGTGGCGATAGGCAGCAGCAGGCTCACCAGGCCCCCATTAAACACTGGATTTTCTGACAGTGTGGAGGCCAGATCAACGGTGGGGACATGGCCGTCTTCGCCTCACGAGCAGGACACGGCGTTTGCTGGCACCCTCCCTGCTTCATCTGCAGCGTCTGCAACGAGCTGCTGGTCGACCTGATCTATTTCTACCAAGATGGGAAGATCTACTGCGGCAGGCACCATGCCGAGTGCCTCAAGCCCCGCTGTGCAGCATGTGATGAGGTAAGAGCCAGCTTACCCTGGCTTCTATCCACTTAAAAAATATATCCTGCCAGGGTTGCTACCTGTGGGGATGGTACGAGAGAGTTCCCCTTGCNTAATAGTAAATATCCAAGGCTACGTGCGCTTCAAATCTAAAGAACATTGATGTATGTATTCAATTAAATTTTTAACGTTACCAGTAAAAAAACAACTAACCATTCGACTGGCCCCATTTCCTTGTGGCTTAGGCTGGGTGATTTTTTTTCATGTACTTTTTATCCTTGCAAAATCTCATATAGATCTTTCATTCAGCTCCTTCTTTAACACAAACTTATTCCCTTGAAACATCAGGCACTGATTGTGAGAAAGAGGACCTGCAGGGGAAAAGCTTTTGGTGCGACCTGTGCCAGAGTGGAGAGCCAGGGAGCAGAGCTGGGCCACCGCAGCTTGGCTTTGAAAGTGGAGACAGGGTGGGGATCGGAAGTAGAGGCAGCAAGAAAGCATCTGCTGGAACAATTTCAGGTGGCTGTTGCACTAGCCCACTCTAATAGCACTCCGTGCCTCAGTTTCCCCACTGGTATAATGACTGCTATCATCTTTATAAGCATGTAGCCTGGGTTAGAAGTGATGGTGAGGAGCCAGAGAGCTTCATCTTCTCTCCCCACTACAGAGCTGCCACTCCTCCTTGTGTTTTCTCTCTTCCTTTGTACTCGGATCCCTGTTTCAGAGATGAGTAAATGTGTTTGAGTAAGTGGCTGCTCTGTTCTTCAGAAGTCCACCAGGTCGATAGGTTGTATATAAGCGTGTTTATTACCCTGATCGACCCCTCCTGCTGATGGATGGGCTTACGAGCACGTTGCTGCAAGGTCTGCCTTAACACTTTGTAGTTCGTGTCCTGAGGTATTTGCATTTCAATGGATTCTCTTAACAAGTGATGGGCGCCCCTGCTGCAAACCAAACCACCGGACTTTCCTGTGCAGGAGCCGAGGGTTAGCTGTAAAATTTTGCTGAGCAAAGGGGCACAGCTGCCCTGCATGGGCAGAAGACATGAAGGATGGTGCCTGTATCCTAGATCCCCTTTCTGACTGACTCCAATCCATGTTTGTGCTCTCCCCTAGATCATTTTTGCCGATGAATGTACCGAGGCCGAAGGGCAGCACTGGCACATGAAGCACTTCTGCTGCTTCGAATGCGAGACGGTGCTGGGGGGGCAGAGGTACATCATGAAGGACGGCAGACCCTACTGCTGCAGCTGCTTTGAGTCCCTCTATGCTGAGTACTGTGACACCTGTGCCCAGCACATCGGTATGTACCCTGCCCCCAGCCTCGGGGCGGCAGGGAAGCGGGACAAACCTCTGCTTGGAAGGTTGTTTCTGGCAGCAAGAGCTCTTGCGTTGAGTTTTCGACAATGACTTGGGGCAGTGGGCAGGACTGGCTGTGGCTGGGGTCTGCCTCAGCTCTGCAGCATCCGAAGAGGCTCATGCCCCTCTCACGTCCCACCAAAGAGCTAGCACAGTGATCTGTTTGGTTAAACCACAGCTTATCAGAGAAACCACCTCAGGAGCTGCTGCAAGTAGTGAAGGCTTTCTCTGGCCTAATGTAATACAGACTTTTTTCCTCTAAATCTCACTTTTCTATAAACAGCCTGGCTCTTTGAATCTCAGATTCATCCCAACCAAGCTTGCCAAAGAACGCTCATGAGCTAATGAGCTACTGACAGAAGAGATGCTTCATTAGCCATCATTATTGGCATTATTTGCCTTTTTTAATCAACTTGCAGGTAGATGTTCTCAGAACAAAATAACACGTCACAGTCAACCTACATTTTTAGAACAGTGATTTAAACTGTTTTATTCTGGGATCCAGCCATCCCCGCTGCACTGGGGGGTAGTAAACTGGGCATGCTGGGAATCCGCCTTGCCGCTCTCCCCGCTCCTGTTTGCCACTTGGCTGAGCATCTGCTTGCAGCTCGCAGGCTGTTCAGGCAGCCCTTTCTTTGTCCGTGGAGGTGAGCTTACATGTTCTAATATTTAATAGGCTTCAGGGAAAGAGAAAAAACCAACCATTTTGCTCTTGTGCAGCAGCCAGATGGCTTGGGGGACTGGGGAAATCGGGTCTTCAGCAAAGCACTTGGAAGATGTGTTAGCTGTGACCAGCAGCACATCCTTCCCAAAAGCTCATCTGTGGAATGGTGAAGAAGCAGCTGTTGATGCTTCTTGCATACTCCCTTCTCTCATGCTTCCCCATCTGCTGTTCTCCCCTCTGTCCATCCGTCCGGAGCCTCCCGACTTTTCAGCTTTTTATGGCAGAATGCCTGTTTTGGTGCATATCTGCACATTTCGAGCTAAGGAAACGCTGCAGCCATTTTTCTGCAAGTTGCTCATGGTAGTCACTGAGTGTTGTGTGTAAGAGCCACGTAAACCAAAGGTAAGCGCGTGTTTAAGACTTGCAAGGCTTGGGTAGCTGAGGCTTGGAGTAAGGAGGCTGTGCTCATCCTCTGTGAGATGGCTTCAGAGCATTGGAAAAGGAGATGATAAAATCCACCCCACTGTCTTGTCTCTCTTTTGTCCACAAGTGCAGCACTCCGATCTGTATATGAAACCATTTCACTCATTGTAAGGAAAGGAAAAGAAATCCTAATTACACTGAAGCAAGTTTAGCTTGGAATAAAACAGGCCGTTAACGTGCAGCTTAAACAAGTGAATAAAGGTTGTAACTGAAGCAGACTCTCTGCATGGGTTCCATGACCCAAAGGAGGCTGGCTGGTGGGGGCAACCTGAGAAATGTGGCTGGATGCAAGACTCAAATGTGTGCTCAGATCCTCGGTGCCAGCTTTTTGCTCTGCCTTTTTGAGAAGGGGCCCCAGTATCCAAAATAAAGTTAGGATGAGGCGGTGGTAGTAACGAGGGACAGGGCTGTCATCTGCTCTGTTACGTACTCAGCCAGGGCAGCAAAATTTCCTCATTAGGGTTCTGTTGGAGGTGCTTTTTTGTTGTCGGTTTTTTTGAATAGGCAGTATATTATTGCTTTGACTTCAAGGGCTTTATGGAGAACTTCTTGCATTCCTTTGCTTTATGATTGGAAATATCCCCATTTAATAGGAAATAGCTTGAGGCTCGGTTCTGCTGCCTTTCCCAACATTGAGCAACTCTTGAACAGAGGCTGCAGCCTGCAAGGAATTAGAAATGGGCTGAACTTCACACAGCAGAGAAAACCCGGGGTGAGAGCGAGCCTGGATGCGTGTCGCGTGTCAGGGACGTGTGTAAAGTGAAGTGATGTAAGTGAGCTAACTGTGATGTTGTGTGTCTTCCCCCTCAAGGTATCGACCAGGGCCAGATGACATACGACGGCCAGCACTGGCACGCCACCGAGACGTGCTTCTGCTGCGCACAGTGCAAGAAGTCCCTGCTGGGCCGGCCCTTCCTGCCCAAGCAGGGGCAGATCTTCTGCTCCAGGGCTTGCAGTGTTGGTGATGACCCCAACGGCTCCGACTCCTCCGACTCTGCTTTCCAGAGTGCACGAGCCAAAGAGTCCCGCCGCAGCGCCAAGATTGGCAAGAACAAGGCGAAGGGCGAGGAGGGGGCACGCAGCCCGTGCAACCAGCTGCAGGTCACCTCCAACCGCCTCTCCACCGATGTGGACCCACTGTCCCTGCAGATGGATTTGCTGAGCCTGGCCAGCCAGACGCCGAGCCTCAACAGGGAGCACTTGTGGAGGAGCCGAGACGAGCTTTATCACTACGGGAACAAAATGGAGCAAAGTCAGTCCCAAAGCCCTTTGCAGCTCCTCAGCCAGTGCAACATAAGGACCTCCTACAACCCCAGCCAGGTCCCGGGCTCGCAGCAGGATTTATGGGCAAAACATTTCAGCAACCCAAAGAGGAGCTCCTCGCTGGCGATGAAGAGCCACAGCGGCAGCTTCATCCAGGACTGCAGAGAGGACTACTACTCGGGGAGGCTTCGCTCGCAGGAGAGCTACAGCGACATGTCCAACCAGAGCTTCCCCGAGACCAGAGGGAGTCTCAAAGTCCCCAGCTACGAAGAAGAGGAAGAAGGAGGGATGCCGACGCCGCAGTGCCGCACCCGGCACCCCATCAATGCCCTCAAGTTCTCAGAGGACCTGACGCCCACTGAGCAGACTCCCCGTGGCTCCATGGAGTCCCTTGCACTCTCCAATGCGACAGGTATGTCCCCACTGCTCCTGTCACCCTGCAGCCACCCCAGGACCTCCTCCTTGCAATGAGGTTCCTTGTCCTCCAGGTCAGTGCCACGGTGGGTGTCTTCCGCTTACGGGGGTGAGCAGTAGCTTGGGGACCACCAGTCGGTGCCACGGGCTTCCTGGCAGCTCGCTCTCACTCTCCGTGCTTGTTTACCCAGGGCTTTATAGATGGATGGCCTTTCTGTATGCCTCAAAACAAATGTTTTCAAGCTCTTTAATCCTGCCTTTTGTGAAGAAGGGAGAAAAATCAAGGCCAGCTGCTACCACAGAGGCAGATTCCAGCTTTCAGAGCTTGAAGAACTGCTCTTGTGGGCTAAAAATATTTTTAAATGCTTTGAAATAGGCCCAGTTAACCTCTTTTACATGTCACCCAGTCCTTGAGCTCACTACTAGTTAAGGGAAGCTCCTGCCCCTCTATGCACGGCCCTTTTTCTCATCTTCTTCAATCCCCCAGTAGAAACTGCAGGGAGAAGCCAGGCGAGGTGCTTGTCCTGTCAGGCCGAGCCCGTTTCTTGTGAGCGCATCCCAAGGTAGTTTTTCTCAGTCCTCTCACCCCAAACATGTTTGGGTTTCATTTTGTGGCTGCGGGGCTGGGCGTGCGTGCACGGACATGCCTGTGATGGGGCTCTGGTCCGCAGCTCGGCACTGGGGAGGCTCCCATCTGCATCCGTCTGCAGCCTGCTGTGGTTTGTGTTACCAGGCAGCTGCACTCATCTGACGGAAAACCTCAGCAGAAATCTTCCCAGAAAAAAAATTTCTGAACCTGGTTTGCTTGCTAGAGATACTGTCTTGCTTTTTCTTTGCCCCTCCCCTGGCTTTCTCTGTTCCAGCCAAGCATGGCTTGGATTCAGGTGAGTTCTATGCCTGCCCTCTGCAAAATGGAGTCAGTCGGTCTTGCTGTCACTGCAGTGAGCAGCTTGTGGGGTGTTTAGTGCTCGGTCCTGAGGGTCTTCCAGGGGGTGCTGGCACTGGCTGGTGGGGATGCGCCAGCAAGTGTTGCTGGGCCCCCCAAAGGCTGAGCACCACTGAAGCCGAGCCCTGCTCTCTGCCCCGCCTGGATGAACAGGTTTGCTCTGCTACGCCTGTGCCTCCTCGCCCTGCTCCTGGGTTTCGGTGCGTTTGTTTAGGGAAGTTGCCGGCCCCATGGCAAGATGTGAAGCGATCTCTATGTTCAGCCAGGATCTCCCCGACCAGCAAGCAGTAAAGCAGGGATGGAGAGGAGAAGCTGATGAACTGGGGAGGGGGTTACTCAAACAGCCACAGATACAGACGGAGGAAAAAGAGATGTGAAATGGCGAGAGAGTTGGGAATTGCTGTCTGAAAAAATGTTTCCCTAAGGAAATCTCCACGTTTCCAAAGCTACTCGTGTTCTTGAAAACCCCTATTGTGTAAACCCCATCAGTACAAAGAGTCTTGAGCAACCGTGAGTTCAGATGAGCAATCCCTGAGAATTGGAGGGGTTGTTGCATGCTTTAGAGCTGAAGTATAACAAGTTATGGGGGATACAGGTCAAGACACGGGAAATGTGGCAAGGCCTTCATTTCAGAGTGAAAATCATTCTGTCTTTCATTTTAGAAAGCTTTTTTTAAAATGCCGGGAGGGAGACCTTCCAAAGGCATCCATCCTCCGTATGCAGACAAAGTATGAATTTCCTTTACGGGCCATGCTTGCCTTAACGACTCACTTCTCTCCTGCTCTCTGGAGCAGATGCTTAGCATGACGGGGCTTGTAACAAATGTAAGTAGTTGCTCTGCAGAGCACGGTGATAACATTTTTATTAACGTGTTAAGATTCTAATAATTTTCCTTGCTCTGGGACCTGGCGCAGCACAAGCTGGGGGGCACCGTGGCAGTAACAGGCAGCTCCCCCGGAGGCCCCGTATGCAATTATGGAAGACACAATTATCGTCTTGTTTAATTGGCAGCATTTTGAAGGCAGTGGAATTTGGTGACCTGGCCAAGGTCTGGAGGAGAGCAGGTTTTTGGGTGGGAGGCGTGAGGGCGCAGCACCCCGCTGCCCAGATTTCCTCATCCCCACATCCATTGCTCCTGCAAAGCTCCCCCAGTGCAACCTGGGGATCTGGCTCACACCGAGCCCTCCACCCCGGCTCTGCTTTGCAAGAAACTCATGAGCATCCACATACAAGGTCTCTTTGAGCTGCTGATGTTGCACAGTTGCTCCACCTTATAAAGTGGAATAATTAACATGCATCCATCTAACATTTTATGGCATCGCTGGAAACATTCTTTTTTTTTTTTTTTTTAAAGGGAGCTGAAGGGCAAACAGTCCCTGACCTGCAGAACACCCATTAAAAGCTGGCCCCTCCCTGGGAGCAGATTTCGCTGTGATGTTTCTATTACGACGTAACTACTAATTAGATGCAGATATCAGGGAAAGCAGATAACTTTGGGGGTGTGCAGCTGTCCTCTGGCCAGAAGGCTGCCTCTCTGGGATGCTGGCCCTGTAATATTTTTAATGAGTTCAGTGGCAGACTGAGGGTCACCCATGGGGTGGATCAAGATCTGTGTGAACTCAAGACTCCTGCAAGACCCCAGGTTTTCACCAGCCAGACTCTGCTTAATTGCTTTAAGGCCAGTTCCTCTTGGGTTAGTAAAGAGGGGTGACACCTTGTTAATCCCGGGCACTTCTCTTAGAGTGCTCAATTGTCCTCACTGTCTCACCATCGGTAGCAGGGCACCAGCAGATGCTTGACTTCGCCGTGACCCTCCTTGTGTTCTCTATCAGGGTTTGAATTAGATGGGAGTGTCCCTGCTGTCCTCCGGTTTGTGCTTGTGTAATTGCCACAAATGCTGATGTGATTTAAACACATCTGCTGGCAAAGGGCAGAGTTCCCTGCTGGTGGAGGGCATCACTCCTTTCCTGCTGTGTTTCTATTTGAAAATCCCTTTTCTGCCATCAACTGAGGGCTACAACAGACTCTGACCTGCTACAGCTTCTTGGAGACTGGGCCCTCCTCTTGCCTAGCAAGGCCATTAGATGGAGAGGCAAAGAGCAAAACATATTTCCCTGCACATTTTCCAAAGAGAGAGCTCATTTTTGCTGAT
>WEIS01055240.1:0-11694 GCA_013389965.1 Todus mexicanus | reverse complement strand
ATGAATGATGGCACAAAGTATACCTGGAACGAGGAAGGCAGTGAAGGACAGGAGCTGCCCAGTTGGCAGGGAGGATGGTAACACCACCCAAGAGGGTGGTTTTGCCAATTGAATTCCTCTCTAAGAGCTCGCTCACACCAGAAACACAGCTCTTCTGCAGCACACTCAACATCCAGTGCCCTGCGCAGCCCCAGGGATGCTGCAGTAATAGCACTCCCTTCTCTTCTCCCCTATTCATCTCCTGCCCACTAAATAGGATCTCAAGGTGCCCTGCTAATTCCAACAGCCGTTCTCCCAAAGCAAGGCACAGTGCAGCGTGCCAGCTCTGCTCTCCAGCAGCAAGCTCTGACTCTCTCCTCTCCCTGTACACGCTCCACCTGGCACTGCACCAACCACAAGAACACGGTGTGTCATCTCACAGGAGAAGACTCCCAGAAACAGCCTGGAGTTTGCCCCAAGAAGGCAAAGAAGAGGTCAAACTACTGCTTGAAATCATTTGCTTTCCTTCTGTCCTTGCAGACACTTCTGTGTGGGCTGTTTGGAAATTCTCACAGTCAAGTAAGGATTTAAAGTGTTTGGTTTTGGGGGATTGTCTTCTATTATTATAAAATAATAAATAAACCAGTTGTTTTCTTTATTATTCCCCATCTCATATTTTGGAATTAATCATGTAGACACTTCCTTAACTTCATTTTTTCTCTTTTGTTTGTGCCTTTCTTTTGTAGGTAGGGGAGCAGACAAGACAATCGGAGAAGTTGTTTTCTGGCTTTAAAAATCTACAGATTAAATTCATGATAATATTACTGTCAGCTTCAGGGTGGGCACAATTTTCAGCTTTCGAATCTGTCATTTCATGGATGAGCCGCTGTCACTGGCATAAATCAGCGCAGCGCCACGGTAACGTGGAGTGTAGCACCTATGCCACAGGACCACAGGCAAGAGGCTGGAGCTCTGCAGAGCAGGGGTTTATACCTGGTCCTGCTGCTCATCATCACTGATTTAGAGACGTCCCCTTTTCTCTCAGCATCCCTTCTAAAAGGAAGGAATAACACTATTGCTGTCTTCAGTAAAGCGTACAGAGTGAAAAATGCACCAGGTTAAGACCAGGTATTATCATGACAATTTATGCTCCTTAACTACATGGCCAATACTTTTTCCTCACCTGGAAGTCTGGTGGTAACAACAGCAGGTGGTACTTCTAGTTAGGGACAAGGGTGATTTGGAGAATAATCCATTTGCTAGAATTTAATCTGAAGCTCTCTTTTTGTGTTATGACTCTGCCATTTGAATCCAGCATTCTGTTGATTGCTAATGTTCTTAGAAGATGCTTTCTCTTAATCTTTAACTCTCCTGCTCATTACTGTTTCACTGACTCCTTTTAGCCTCCCTTATCAGACACCTACATGTTCTAATTTATATTCATTGCTACTACCTTCTCTTATTTTTCCGGGTACAACGTTGGCTGCTTTTGAGGTTTTATTTTATTTCCTTTTTCCCTTCTCTGCTGAACGGTAATATTGCCTGGTAGTTTTTCCTGTTAGGGAAAACATGTTTTTATAACACCCCCATGGAAGGCCCATAAAAAGGGAGCAAGTTCCACAGCTTTGACTCATCTAAAACCAGCTGCAACTTTCAAGTCCTCTCAAGTAGACCTCTGAGAAGGGCTTTAACAACATCAGCTTTGCCTTCACTAATGTAAAAGCAACCATGGCACACCATAAGAGAGGTCAGCACTTCAGCAGATTGCCACAAACACTCTCCTCCAACTTTTCTGGTCTATACGAAACCAGCTTGGATCTCACCTTACCAATCACTTCACTACAAGGACCCAGTTGTATACACTCTTGCTCAGCTGAGGTGCCTCACTAGAGTCAGGACACCTCAGGACACCTTCTTGCCTGATGAGCAAGGACTCATTCATGGAAGAGTTCATTTGTTGGATTCAAATGTTCAGCTGCATCCTTCACGTCCTCTCAGGGAGACCTCTGAGAAAGGTGGCACCTTTAATGGTGGCACCTGTGACCTTCCAAATGTTAAAGCTGCCATTGGGTTCATTCAGCCTTGAGAAAAGAAGGCTTAGAGGAGATCTTATCACCATGTTCCAGTATTTAAAGGGTCCCTTTTTACAAGGAGTCACATGAAGACAAGGAGTAATGGGTACAAGTTACTCCTAGGGAGATTCTGATTAGACACGAGAGGAAAATGTTTTACAAGAACAATCAACCATTGGAATAACCTTTCCAGGGAACTGGAGGATTCCCCCAACACTGGACACTTTTAAAGTTCAGCTGGACAGGAGCTGGGCCATGTTGTTTAGATCATGTTTTTGCTGAGAAAGGTTGTACCAGATGATCCTTAAGCTCCTTTCCAACCTGGTATTCTATGATGGTACACCACATGGATGCATTTGTTGCCATCCATCAGTCCAAATTAGTCCTGCATTTGAAGACAGTATTGTGAGCTTTTCATGGATGCTATGAGGGCAGCTGCTCAGATGCTGAAAGGGATAATATCAAAGTTTACTCATTTCAAGGACATTGAAGCATAAAGGTAGAAACCTTCAGGCAGGACAAGCCACAGCATAGGTGTCCCCAGGGGTGGCAGCAAGAGTCAGACACTCCTGCTGTCTCCCAGGCACAAAGAGAGGAGGAGGTGGCTTAGGGTTTTGTTTCTGAAGACAAAGAACCTGACAAGGATGCTGAGCCTGGGGCCTCACTAGGGGAGGTGCTATGCAAATGAATGGGGGGACCTGCTGGCCCAGGAGAGCTGACTTTAATAGCCCCCTTTAAAGTACGGCATCAAATCTGTCTCCATGGGAACTGTAACAAGGGCAGAACTTGTCCGTGCCATCTCAAACTGCAAGGTGGGGTGTGGGGGGGAAATATCAAAAGAAAAAAACAAGCCTCATGGCAACGTGATTCTGAGCAGAGCCCAAGCAGATGGCTGAGCAAGTGCCCCACCATCACCTCTCACTGGCCCTTTGCTTCTTGTGCTCTAAGCTGGGACAAAGTCCTTACCCTGCTGCTCTGCCACGGCCAAGAGCAGCTCTGGATGCTTGCAGCTGTAAGCTGTACCTCTGCAATGCGAACGCTCAACTGTAGCCACCAATTGCAACTTCAGTTCTGCAGTGTGTGGCTTCACATGCCTCTCGCTCAGACAGAGCTCAGAAGGCAGGCACTAAGTTAGGGAGGGAGGCAGAGGGAGAGTGAGGATGCAGCCAGGAATGGGTGCATGTGTGAGTGGGACCACATTGGCCTGATTTTCAGAGGTGCTGTGCCTACGCAGAGCTCGCTGACTTTAAACAATACTGTAGGGATGGGTGCCTTTACAGATGGAGGAGATGAGGGCAGGGTGGAGTAGGCGGGGATGAGATACGCTGAAGGTAGGGCACTGAACTCCTGCCTCAGCTGTGAATTACAGATCCAGGGATCTCAGAAGTGAAGGTAAGAACCCAAAAGAAAATGCTGTCCCTGATCAACTTTGTGCAATAGGTCCAGATCCAGCTCCTGCCGCACCAGACAAAACTAAGTCATGGTTCTGTAAAACCCAGATCATCTATGAATAAGCAAACTCTCCTGTCTGCATCAGGACACAGGAAGAACACCCCAGCATAGAATGTCAGCAAGTGGCTTTTAACCATTATCTTCCCATCCCAGTTTGGAAATCGGGCTTGGGTGGGCTATCGCTGCACCCCAGCACCATCATGCCCTGTGCTCAGGCATGACTCTCGTCCTGGAGAGCAGCTGGCACCTCACCACTCATCTCCACCAGCACACGAACCACTGGACAAGCGCACCTCCAGCAATTCTCTCTAATTATTCCCCTAATCACATAAAATTGTCAAAGTTCAATTTGTCTTCTTACAGAGTAATTTGCTTTCCACCATGCACTGCTGGCTGTGTGTCTCACTGTAACCCATGTGTCTGCAGCTACTCGAACGCATTAAGGTTGAGGAGGGGCTCAAATTAAATTATTTGTTCTAATAAAAATAAGTCTAACAGAATTACACAACGAGAGCAGATTAAAGTCAGCTGCTTTGGGGTTTGTGTTAGCTGAAAGAACAGGCATATGGCTCATCCCTCTCCCATCTCCTGACCCACACATTAAGGCTGCAGTGGGAGGTAATCCACCCTCTGCATCAGCTGAGGCAAAGGTTAGATGGTGCTGACAACCGCCAGCTTTTTCAGAAAAAAAAGGCAACCCCGCAACAAAATGCACCAAGGAGAACAGGGAACCCCAGGAAACAGAAGAGCACGGAGATTAAATGCGAAAGCCATGAAGTACTTTTACCCTCTTCTCCATAAATTGCAGCACACTGAGGTTGTTCGCAACTAAATGCAGCCTGCCCAGCTAAATACCAGCAGTCACATGTGCCCACATGGCAGCAACCTCAGAGTCACAGCTGGCCCGAAACTACATGTGCATTTTACCTTTCCTATGGCTTTATTCCTACACACAGCCAGGAGCAGGAAGCATACTGGTGTTCAGTCCTCTGGACACCTGAAGGAACTTCTCTGCTTTCCCACCCTAGACATAATTTACGCATGGTGAGAAATGCCGCCACACATTTTCCTTCCCTACACCAGCACAGAGGAGAAATGAGATAAGACATCTGAGGGGACGTAGTTGACAAGTGCAGACCCGAAGGTAGAAGTTGCCATCACCAGCTGAGCCCAGCAGGGTGAAAATTCTGGGAGTCAGTGCAAGGCAAGCAGAAAGGGTCCCCCTGCTCCTCAGCATCCTTACGGTCAATGTTCAGAGTGGAAAAACTCTGTTACCTGGAATACTCAACCAGGTTTCCAAAGAAACATCTATACTGTTTAATTTGGTGTATTGGTCTTCTTAGACTTGAAATGTTTTTGACAGAATACCTAAGGAATGAAGCACAGGAATGACGACTTCAGAACAGAGGATAGTCTCTGTCTTGGCACTCATCACCCTCTTTGTCAGCAAGTGGGCTAGGGAAACTGTAAGTGGGTAATTAATTAGTAGTCTTCCCACTAGGGAAGGTTTTCTTTAACCCTCAGGAGCTTAGTGATTGTCATGCCCTGACACAGGAGGCTCTATAGACTTGGCACACTGTCACCTCAGATATTTAGCCGCAGAATTCTCAGTATTTATACTGACATGCACTGCAGTCCTTGTGCCAGATCCCCAGGCAGCTTAAATCAGCGTAGTTCCTCAATGAAATTACTGAGATTACTTCCATTTACACAAGCTGAGCATCTGCATCTGTGAACCAACCCAAGCATGGGGCAATCCTACCTGACCTCTCCACTCCTGTACACCAGCAAGCGTTGGAAGGATGTCACTCTCCTGCTTTTCACTCAAATGACTGCTTTGGTGTCAAACACAAATCCACAACAAATATTTCCATACTGTGTAGTGTGATAGTTGGATGTGCAAGGCAATATGTTGCCACCTCGCACCTCTTGGCATATACTCCTAACCCTTTGCTTGCTGCTCCTACAGTGTGGCAGACAGTAGGAAGCATGGTCAGTCCCAACCGAGAACACCATGGTCCTCATCCCAAGCTGCTCAGCTCCTTCCTCCACCCCAGCATACCACAGCACCAAGATTCCGATTCCACCTTGACCTCCACATCCCCCCAGGCGCTGCCTCCTGCCATCCCCAGCCCAGAGAGGCGTGTAAAGCAGGAGACCTGGGGCATCCTCAAAGGAGAAGTGTGGAATTCCCATCTCCTCCTCTTCAGCACCCCTCTCACCTCACACTGCCTGCAGCCCTGTGTCCCACGTCAAGCTGTACCCCCCTTGGATTCATCTGGCAACCCCTTCCACCAGGTCCAAACAGACAGTTCTCACCCAAAGGACTTAGGCCCATGCTGGCAGGCACCCTTACCTGGAAGATCACCTTGCTCTTTGTCCTACCTCAGATTTCCTGGTGATAGGGATTACTTGGAAGAGGGGAGTAAATGCAAAAAACTCAAGGCACGCCAGTTGGCTCCAGAGGATGGGGAGGAGGAGGTGGGGAAGAATCACTGATGGCACTCACATGAACACAGTTGGTGCAGAAGAGCTGCATGTACGATTTGGAGACTTTCTAGAGGGCTTTAATGAGCCAAGAAGCGCAGTCAATGTACTTACTCCTCTCACTTTTAAATCAGTGTTTACAAAGTCTTGGGGAAATGAAACTATTTATGTCTATCCCCAGTAGGGGACTGTTTAAGGAAATAACGTAAACACACCTTAGTGTATAAGTACTTATTATTTAAGCAAACACACAGGTTCACTCCTGCTTGTTTTTCAACGGCATTACTGCACAGTATTGACAGTGCCAAGGTCAGGCTGGGAGAAGAGAAAAGAAGCAGTGAAGATCTTTCCAGAGGAGAGGAAGGCTGCTGCTGCTGCTGCTCCTTCCACATTGTGGGAGTTACCCCTTCTGGAGGGAATGCGGCAGGGAGCTGGGTCCCAACGACCCCTCGTCTGGGGGGAGCACCTGTTTTTATGTTAGGAAAAACTTTTTTACAGAGAGAGTGATTTCCCATTGGAATAGGCTGCCCAGGGAGGTGGTGGAGTCACCGTCCTTGGATGTGTTCAAGAAGAGGTTGGATGATGTACTCAGAGACAAGATTTAGATGATGAGATGATATTGGGTAATAGGTTGGTGATAGGTTACAGCTTGGACTTGATGATCTCTACAATCTTTTCCAACCTTGTTTATTCTATGATTCCTGCACTGCTGGTCTTCCCCCAAAGAATGGTACTGCACAGACCGCTGCAAATCCCAAGCTGCCTTCCCTGGAGACTGACTTCAGCTGGGCTATCCATCATCTCCTGCTACAATGACAAAAGCCAAGTAATCTCCTCAAAAACCCCACCTTGCCTTTGCTATCCCAAAGTAAAAATAGTCAACTGCTGTAACACAGTACAGGGAAAATCATTCTCCTTCCAGAAACACAGGGCACTATTCCCATTAATAGAAAAGCATTTTATTTTTAAAAAGAAATGAAGTCATAATGACATCACACACTTCAAAGCTCAGTGCCGGCCAACTGCCACTGCTATCTGGGAGTTGAAAGCTGCAAACCAGGACCCAGCCTCTTCCTCGCTGCCCTGAAGCAGCAGAAAATTGCAGCTGTGTAATGTTTTAATTACTCACCCTTCTCTGAAGTTTCCATAGGGGAAGTCTGTTTTGGAATTAGGAAAGATGCCTCAGGGGGTTGAGGAAAGGACACTAGATTTTCACTCACAGACACAGCTGTGTCTCTCCTGGCATCAGCTCTCCAGACTGGCTCCACTCCCAGTACCTGAATGAAAGCACTTCGACACGAGCAGGGCTCCCGTTAACTTTGCTCAGCTTCAGAGCAAGTCTGAGCCAGGTCAGTGTCCAGCAGTCACAAAACGCTGAGTTAGCCACAGCCACCCGAGCTTAGAACAGATCCAGAGCTTGGAGAGCTCAGATGTGCCAGGGAAAGCTTTGCACCAGGGACCTGGGACACGGCTGGCAGAGCATAAAGCTGCCTGAATCCCCCCAGCTCCATTCCTGGAAAACGCCTTCCCTCAACATCTTCACTCCAGCGAAGTTTCCTGCTCCTGCAGAGCCCGACGAGCCCCTCTGCCCAAAACCTTGCCTTTTGGCAGCGGGCTCCTGCTCTGTCCCAGCCGCAATAATGTTGCTTTTGCCTTCCTGCGGCTCCAGCAGTTCGCTGAGCACCAGCCCCGGAGCTGCCAGGCACGCACTGCCGGGAACGACCACCAGTACGAAACCCAGCCGGTTGTTTGAGCCATGACACACTCACCGACCTCTCCTCCAGCTACCTCTGCCCCAGCAACTCCTCCAGCCCCTGCCAAAGCGGAGCACCCACCGATCGCAGCACACACACGGCTGGGTGCCCGGTACCTGCCCGGACACGCGTGTGTGTGTCCCCCGCAAAGCGCAGCCCCAGCGAGGGGCACAAAAGGAGCCAAACCAGTAACAAAAGAGCCCGACGAAGTCAACCAGGGTCAGCCCCTCGGAGCCGAGCGAGACCCCAGCGCGGTGCCCACCGAGGCGCAGCCCGGGCCCCGCAGCCCCAGCTCCGCCGGGACGGGGCACGGGGCACGGTTCCCGGTGCATGGAGCACGATGCCCGGTGCTCNGCCGCACTCTCCCCCCGCAGGGTTGCGGCGCTGCCTGCCGAGCCCAGGCGGCAGCACAAGGAGCGCTGCCCCCGCCCCTGCCCCTGCCCCGCCCCGGGAGCAGAGGGGGTGCCCGACCCCGCACCCGGTGATCCCGGCCAGGCCAAAAGTTGGGTCTGTCCCGCAGCGCTGCTGCCGGGGCTCTGTGTCCCCCCGGGGCTCTGGGTGTTCCCGGGGCTCTGGGTGTGCCCACCCCTCGGCAGGTGGAGGGCAGCTCCGCAGCTCTGCACCCCCGCCCCCTGCAGCCGCCCCCGACACGGAGCCGCCAAGTTTTGGGCTGAGCGCTTCGTTCGGGTCGGGCCAAGGCTCCCTCAATCCCGGCCGAGACTTTGTGGTGCTCTTCGCCCTTGCAGCTTTTAAAGGCAACTTCAGGGATTTGTGTGTGTTCGTCCGTTTGGGTGTGAAAATGGAAGGGAAGCGGAGCCTCGCTGCAAGTGCGGTTTCCACCCACTGTCAGCCCCGTTCCTTTGACGTTGTTAGAGCTTCGAGAGCTGAAAATCCAGCTCCGTGACCCTTAACAAACCTCAGTCCTGGCAGAGATGGACACCACAACTGGCTCATCATTGGAATTTTTAAAATGCCTATTGCAATATCAGGCTCAGCATAACAGCAGGATCTGAGCAGCTCCATCTTCAGGTATGCTCACCTTCCACATGTGGATCTGCATTTTGTGCTTTGGGGGTTTCAAGGCACAGTGCCTTTGGGCAGTTTTTCCTTTGAAAGTGCCTGTAAAGATCTCATGTAAACATGGGGCTCAGGACTGATGGCTGCAGGGAGTATTTCTGACCAGACCTGCTTTCTGGAAATGAAGTGTTATTTTTCCAACAGCCAGCGCTCGGCTTCAGCTGCAGCTCCAGGGTCTAGCTGGATTCCCTCCAGCACTGGTACCTCCAGGTTTGCAGGAGATGAGAGACCTCCGTTCCCTCTGTATAATTATGTGGGCTCCATGCTGTGCCCTAAGAAACATGCCCGACAGCCACTGCTGATATGCACAACTCACAAATTAAAACCCAATCCACAGGGCAAGGCCCTTTTGCTTGGTCTGACCATCTTGATGTAACGTCTGGCTACAAATGTCAGCAGATTTGACTCCAAGAGACAGAGTCTCGCATGAGACCCATGGCTTGGATTCAGACGCTGCTGCACACACACGCCTTTTGAGCTTTGTTGGTCACCCCAAGAGGGACATCACTGCAAGCTCTTCAGACTGTCATTTCTCAGAGCAGAACTGCGCTGGAATGGCGTGATCCAGAGTACCCATAAGTTCAGAGAAATAATTTGCTTTGTAGCTATGCATTTCATGCTCTTTAATCACAACTGAGGCCTTTGCACCTAGAAAAGGGACATCTCCCATGGTGCGTAGATGCAGGAGAAACCAGAGCACCCAGCAAGTTGCAATATATGTTGCTTGCTGATGAGATATGTAAAGTGGGGGTTTTTTAAAAAAGTGTATTAAGCATAACTTATGCACTTTCTAAGACCCATTTTTTTAAGATCTGAGGGGTTTTGGCAAAGATCTTTCAACTGATTTATCAAAAAAAATTGGCGGTACTTTCAGCCATTGCAGGCAAACGCCTTCCCAGGCTGCCAGGCCTCGTGCTTGTTGTGTGCATTTGTTCATCACTATAGTAACTGAAAAGCAGATAAAGAATAACATGAAGNACAACTGAGCAGTCCCTTTCCTGCTGGCACCACAGCGAACGCCTGTCCCAGCCTTGCTGTGCTTGCAGCAGTCTTAGAGAAATGAACTTTGAAAACCTGCATGTTAGAAGGCAGACTCAAAACTTGCAGTAGGAGGAGAGTGTTGACTTCTTCAGCCCCTATCTCCCCAGCCCTAGGGGTTAAAGCCAGGAGTAAACCCCACTGTGCTGGCAGGAGTTTGGTTATGTCCTGCTGGAGGATGCGGCAGCGATCCCAGCCTGTGCTCACCCATTGCACCAGCACCAGGTACTGGTTGCACTGTCTCTGCCACCAATTCCTCACCTGGCCCTTTGGTGTGCCTATATCATCAATATTCTACACCACAAGTATCAGGTGTATATGGAGCCATCTCTCCATCCAGGCAATGCCTACAGCAGCAAAGCAGGTTGCTGCCTGCAGAGTTGGCCAAGTGGATCAAGAGCTGAGGGAGCTATTTGCAGAAGCTTAAATGAAATGGAGTCCCTTGAGTAAAGCCACCTGAATGTGAGCAGCGCCAGGTTCCTGCCACTGCTCCTCTGCAGTCCTGCTCTCAGCATCCTGGCACTCGCTTTGCTTTACCATAAAGTGGGGAATGGATTTTGATGCACGGAGGAGGCAGAGTGCAAGACCTTTTCTTTGCTGGGTGTTTCTGAATCCCAAGAATAGGTCATGCTGAACCTTAATGCTGTCAGCACTTTGGGTCATACTACACATCATGCCTCCTTTTAATGCAGATTCCCCTTCACGATTATCAAAGAGTTTATTCAGCCTGAATAGGAAGCCTACAAAAATTTAATTAAATTTTTAAAAGGAGAAATTGAAAAGGATTAGAGAAGGAGATAAGGCAGTGGCTTTTTCTTCTTTTTCCCTCCTCCTCCTTTTTTCCTTCTGTAACAATAATAAAGCCAAAGATCCAGTTGAGGAAAAAAGTGGCTGAGTGATTCATCAGGACTGAATCACAGTCACTATGCAGTGGAATTCGCTGCCTTTGCTTCTGCAGTAGTAACTCTGTCTCTGCTTTAGATCACTGGCTGCGCTTTCAGGCTCGGATATAAGACAGAGAGAAGGAGATAAACCCAACTTAACAGAGAGGCTTTTTGGTGTGCACAGTGTGTTCCCTTTGAACACAGCATGGTCTCCTTTGCCCAGTTGTGTGGGATGGATTTTATTAAAAAGAGAGCCTGAATGAAGTTTCTTAGGGTTATACCTGCCATTAGATCATGCAGTCCTCCCACTCTGCTGGGGAAGAAGAACTTTCTTTCTATTCCATTTTGAATGTAAGCTTCCCTGTTCTCGCTAGGAGTCTACCTCTGAGGTAAGCACTCTGCCTGGGCCACGGCATCTATCGCTACCCAGACCTAAGCTGAAAAGTCCAGATGTGGTAGCTGAACACCTTGGATTTCTCAGTGGTTTGGGTCGCAGTCCATTTTGCAGGGAAACCATTGTGGAGAGGTGAGGCAGAAGGAAAATTCTGGTCTACATCTGATTTACAGCATCAGCTGATTTGGTGCTTGTCCTTACTTGTAATTTTATCTCACTGTTGTCACCACCTCCTTTCTTTATGTTATTCATTATTCAGCCCAGGTAGTGCTCTGGATGCTGCAGCATTGCCATGTGTCCAGGTCCTTGGACCCGTGATAAAAGTGCTCTGCCTGAGCTAAGGTGAGAAACAGTTCAGAACTGATCAGAAAGAAGAGGGTCATCCTAGTGATACCCAAACAGACAGGCCTTTAAATAATCATCTATGGTATGAAATCTCACTGTTTGTGGAGCACTTGCATTTATTCACCATACTTCATTTATAACACTACCTGGATATAGGAATCTAAAATCCCATTGAAGGTGGATCTGACTTATAGCTTTAAAGGTGAACACAT
>WEIS01055227.1:0-10995 GCA_013389965.1 Todus mexicanus | reverse complement strand
TTTGCTATCTAGCGTCTTCATTTGTGAAGCTATTTTTCTTGAAGAGTCCCTCTGAATTTGTTTTCTCAGGCATTCATAGAATCAGTTGTGAACAGTTTGAAGAAGAAAATAAACCTGCAAACCATAGAAGCAATAAGGAAAGGTGTGCAGAAATATTTCAGAGATAAAGCAAGCTCTGGGAGATTCTGAAAGTATCTTAGGTTTGGGTCATTTGATAAGGTTGAAAGTGAGCCAGAGGGAATTGGCGTGGGGATATCAGAGGATTTTGGTTTTATGCCTTTAGTTATGACACAGTACTGAGCTATCACGTGATTGTTGGCAAGCCTTGCTCAGAATTTGAATTGTGGCAGCTGGTTCTGTCTGTGCAGTGCAGTGTAGCCTGCGAGAATACTGATCTGTGCCATCATTTTGTGACGCGGTTCTTCCTGGTCATTTTATGTCCTTTCAGTTCATGGTGTATCTTTGCCTCGGTTTCAAAGGCTGGTTTTACTCCTTGCGTGACCTTTACTGCGCAGACCCTCTCTACACCAGTCCTGGTCCTGTTCTATTTACCCAGCTCTGCAGTTGAGCTGCTAGAGGAGCTTGATGCCAACTCTCTCGTGTCACCCATAGATCCATTTACAATGGAAGTCAGCGTTGCTTAAAGAGAGAACCTGGCTTGGTGCTGTGTCACCATGTGCTAGTTTAATGGGAATTCCCAAGGAAAGTCTCTCAAATTCCATCACTAAAGAAGATGTATCTGTAGCATTAAGTACGTGGTAAATACATTATTACTATTCGGCTGTTAAAGAACTAATTTATCTCTTTAATTAGTTTGTAGTGTACTTTACATTATTGTAATCTGCAATATTGAAATAACGAATGGAAAATAGGTATGCGCGCTTTCTGTTCAACGCAGCAACTTAATCATTCACTTGGCAAAAGCTCCTCTAATGATACACGAACTGTGAAATGTACTTGAAATGCCGGCTGTAATCAAAAACTTTCAGAACTGAATGTTGGCAGTGCTTGTACTGCTGAAACGTGAGCTGCTTTGTGGAGCCAGCAATAGGGGACCCAGTTTTCAGTGTATTTTCAGTGTTAGTTTAACCGCTAGGATTTTTTTAATATTTAAACAGAACATTTGCTGTTGACACAGTAAACTCTACCCTTCTGATTTTGCGCTCGTAGGAATGAAAGAATGCGATCAAGAACACAATATCTTTTTCTGTGCATTCTGTGGTCCCAGATTTTACTGCCTTCGTGAATCACAGTTATTGTTCAGGGCTTTTCTTTTTCTTTCATGTCTGCACGATATTGCCTCTGCAGGAAAAACCTGGTGAATACTGTGGGTTTTCTTGAAAACCTTAAATTGCAGGAATGCTGGAAATTCCGCATTGGATTTTGCCTGCTGCGGAGATTCCTCACCCGCTGTGCTCCGCTCCCCTGGCTGCCTGCTGGTGTTGCTGCCTGTGGCAGCGATTTTTGACCCTGTGACCATGTGGACGGGGACTGGTTTGGGAATGTTCTCATTCTGCCCCCTGCCATCTCCTGGGGCTGGTCCCTCCTCCAGGAGGTCCCTCTCAGGGGCAGCCTGGCCCACGTAGTAAATGGAGACTGTGGGACCAGAGCTGCTCTCTAGCAGAGATGTCTTAATGTTTGAACGTGATGTGAAACCTGAAATATATTGGCATTTGAATCAGCTGTTTAATTCCTAATCTTTGGTATTTCTCACGTAGTAAAACACTTTAATTTAGCTCAGCGCTGGTGGGGATATCTTACGCTACGTGACTTTAACTCGTGGGGAAGTCATGGCGCAGTGCCAGCCTACTGAATCGCATTTTATAAATATTTTGCAAATGGTGCTTTGCTGGGGTTTTTTTTCCCCAATATCTACACTTCTGTCGTAATTTTTAATGTTTTTTCAAGGAAGTGACTCGTCTTTTGCCTTAATGAAAAGGCATGGATTAGATAAACATGGGAAGGGCGGAGATAAACTATCCTCTTGTGCTTCCTACAGAAAGGAATAAATGGGTGTTGTGGGTGAGTATAGCACAAGGAATCTTCCCTTCCTTCTGACATTCTTCTTACCTGTTCTCCTGGTTGGCAGTGGCCTCGTGTTCAACAACACGAACTAGATAAAATGGAAAGCAGATTGTAGCCAGCGAGAACAGGTAAGAAGAATGCTCTTAATTTTGAGGACAGCTGAATACGGGTCCCTACCTCAAGAAGTGTTTCATTATTTCTTTCTTACTGGAGCGAGTCCAGCAAAGGGCCTTTAAGATGAAGGGACTGGAGCAGCTCTCCTGTGAGGAAAGGCTGAGAGAGTTGGGACTGCTCAGCCTGCAGAAGACAGAGGGGATCTCGCCAATGTGTATAAACACCGGGAGGGAGGGTGCAGGTGGATGGAGCCAGGCTCTTGTCAGAGGTGCCCAGGGACAGAAGCAGTGGGCACAGACACACACTTGAGGTTTTGTTCCGTCTGTCACATTCCTGCTGAGGAAGCAGAACACTGAGATGTTGGGCAGAGAGGTTGTGGAGCCTCCACCCTTCGGAGATATTTAAACCTCAGTTCAGCACGGTCCTAGGTAACCAGCTGGAGCTGACCCTACTTGAGGGTCACCTTGAGCAGAGCAGGTGACCCCGATGTTTTTGAGAGGTCGCATCCAACCTGAGCTGTTCTGATTCTGTTTTCTGCAGCCTGGAATGATTTTAACCGTAAACGTGGCTTCATATTGCTTGTTACAGAGTAAGGAATTGGCCATGGATCTCTACAGCCTGGGTACGGGGGCTCGAGGTACCTAAGCTGGGATATGGCAGTCTTGATTAATCAAGTCATTAAATAAAAATTTGGAAACGATTTGGAACATACTGCTTGAGTTCATGAATGCATTTGGATATTGCTGCACTTGGGCATAGCATGATATTACTCAGGCGGGAAAGCTACTGGTCAGCAAAAATTGTTTTGCCCAATACTTCTTAATAACCTGTTTTGAGGTAATTAAGGTTCACATGCAGAATGAACTCAAGTGGGACCAGTCATATTTTGTTCCTTTTTCCTGAAAATATGAAATGATTTAATGCAGATGCTTAGAGCTATTTATATTCCACTGCTTATTTCTGAGGGTTCTTTATGTTAATATGGGACTCTAATTAATGGAAAATTGGGAGCTGGGGGGAGAGCAGCTGTTCCGTGTGTCCCACAAGTGCTCCCCAGTTCTTACAGAAACTTAATGTACCTGTGACTGGCAGGGTAAAGGATTGAGGGGACTTGGGGGGGTTGGTGGCTGCTTTTGTCTCTTTAGGAATGAGAGGGTAGTTTACTGCTGCCAAAGAAACTCTACCAAGCATGTCTTTTATTAATAATTTTTAAAAAACTATTATTATTGTATACATGAGATGCTGTTAAGGGAACAGTTCCAGAATTCTGAGGAGACGGGCGATACATGAGGAGTGCTGAGGAACCTGCAGTAACACTTCTAATTGTTCTTTCCATACCGTACAAGCTTGAATTCCAGTTTGAAATAATTTTGTAACAAGCAAGCCAGCTGTTTCTGCGCTTGCCGTTACATCGCCGCACACTCCAATGCATGGGGACAAGTGCACTTTGCGTGAGGCTTCGAACCGATCCCTCCTGCGCGTATTCAAGCATCCGTTGCCCGACGTTTGTTCCCTCCTCGCCAGCCACCCCACCGCATTTTTTGACATTCCCTCCATGCCGTCAGCACTCGTCGGCACAGACAAGCTTATCCCAGTCTCTACCCCTTTGCCCCATGAATAATCAGTTGCCCAAATGGGGTGGAGAGAGGGAGGGAAGCAGAGGGGTTTGCGATTTCAGGATCTCGTGCCTTTTTTTCTCCTATCTGCTGACATTTTCCTAGTCACAAGGATAATTTTTGGCTTGGGCTTTTGCTCTCTCCTGTAAAACCTCTAATTGATGAGGACGGCTGTTTCCTAGATTATTTTGTTCTAAAAAGAAGAGAAAGGAGATTTCAGAAGTTGAAACTGACTTATGAACAGCCGTCCACTGAGAATTAGGTATAAAAATGGAAGAAAAGAGGTTAGAGGTTTAATGCTCAGCAAAATCATAGTTCTTAACTCTGGAGATGGATTTGAAGCTGGAGAAAGTTGTATGTACTGTGAGAATAACATTCTAAATGGAAGTAGCTTGAAGAACTCCCAAGCTCCGTAGTTGTTTTCTGAAACATGAGGAGACATCAGTTAATGCTGATGCTTGAGCAGGGTAGAGAGCTGCACTGAACCTTTAACAAGAAACACTCAGTTTGCTGGAGACAAAAGTACCTGTTGGATAGTCTGTGTGCACATGGTGTGCATTACAGGCTGAGTAACTGTAACAGGCTTTCTTTAAATCTTTTAATAAAGAGTTTCATTTGACAACCACTGTAAAATTCCATGTTATTTTCATGTTATTACTTTGCCTGTGCTCCATGAAGAGTCACGGCAGCGTTTAGTCTCTTGAGACACTTTGCAAAGAACAAAATATAATTATTGAAGCAAAGGAGCTGGGCAAACAGGGCAGAGATGCCACTCGCTGAGAACCTCGAGCCACAGGGAGAGCTGGAGTTCTGAACAAAACCCTCTTGCAAGCACAGAGCAGAGGGATTAATAGAGTCTGTGTGCACAGCCAGAAAAATTCAGTAACGGCGGAAAAACACAAGTATTTTAATATCTTGGTATTAAAGTACTTGCTGTACAGTAGGAAAGCAGATGAAAAGTGGCTGAAATGGTGTTCCCTTGAGGAACAGAGTTCTTTAGCATTTGACAAATCCACTGCAAAGAGAGCTGGCAAGCCAACAAAGAGCAGGCGCCGCTAATCCTGTTGAAGCAGCGTGAACCCGAGGGGTCTGCAACTGCTCGTGACAACCCCGAGGTAAATCAGAGACCCGCGCTGACCGAGGACACTGAGAATTAGTCGCTGCTGTTACCGGTGACTGAGGAGGTGGTGTCTTGTTTAACCAACACAGTGTGCCAGGAGTATGTTGAGAAGGGCTTTTGTTGCGTTGAGGCAAGTGATGCATCCCAACCCCACCACGTTTCGTTAAGGAGAGCGGCAGGCCCCGGGACAAGGGGTGCGGTGGATCTGGTCCCTGCCCTGCCCCTGCTCACGCCCCACCAGCCGTGCAGGCAGCACCTGATGGCTCCCACCCAAGGTCCAGCTCTGCTGTGGAAATCCAAGGCTGTTACAGGCACTGGTCACAGCCCTTGAGCAGGTGGCAGGGGTCCTGCGCTAACTTTGCACCATTTCAGAGCTGCCAGATGGTGAAGTCTCTGTCACTGGAGTCTGTTGATGTCCACAGAGTCGCAGGTGGAAGCGAAGTGCTCTTACAGGGATACCCAGGTTGAAGGATGCGAGCAGAGACTGCTCTGCTAGCATTGGTCTCCATTTGTTCATTGCTTCATTAGGAAAGTTCCACATTACTGAAAGTTCAGTCGCTGAAGGGGAATTTAAAATCTGATGTTACTTGAGCTGTTTGGGGCAATTTTGCCTAAAATCTTTTCACATGTGATTTTATTGCGTGTTATGCCAGTCAGTTGCAAATTGCACATTAACGCGTGGAACGGGGGTGCTTGCTAAATGGTTACATATTGCTGCGGAGATCACAATCACAGAATTACTGAGGCTGGAATAGACCTCCGAGATTGTCAAGTCCAACCTATGACCTAACAACAGCACATCAGCTAAACCAAAGATGATAAATCTTAGTTTGCAAATGGATTGCTTGGGTTGCCTTCCCTGTCTGGGTTTGGCAGGATCGCAGTGTTACACGAGTCTGCTGCAGGACTCTCTTGTCAACTGTTTCTTCCAGGTTCTACAGTGGAAAGCACAGCAGGAAGAGGCTGCTAGACTAGAAGCTGCAGTAGCTGCCAGAAGAAAAGAAAAGAAAGAAGAGGAAGAAAGACTACGGAAAGAGCAGGAGATGATCCGCAGAGCTCAGGACAAGGAGAGAGTATGAGAAACTTTTATGGTTTTGTGTATGTTAATGTGTGCAATTGCCTTTAAAATCTTTAACTGATCTCATAGCTTGTGTTTTTGTAAAGCATTATCAATATAGAGATGAGCAAATGGTTGAGACTTGCTGCTGTCCGTTTCAGTTTCAAAGCTGCTGCTCCTACCAGTTATGTGACTTCAGTACATTGCTAAAAAGCCTAAAGCGTACGCAAGTCAGCACAGGTGACTCTGTGCCACAAAANGTAACAATTTAAATCATCTCTTTTATGGGACTACTTGTGCTAGCATGTCTGCAGGAAGGGTCTCTAAATC
Organism: Todus mexicanus; assembly: GCA_013389965.1. NCBI lineage: Eukaryota > Metazoa > Chordata > Aves > Coraciiformes > Todidae > Todus > Todus mexicanus. The sequence continues at coordinate 4,733 of WEIS01055227.1, read as the reverse complement.
CGTGCCCTTGTGCCAGTTAGAAGCAGAGTTAAGAAAACAAGGCTGAACTGTTCCAAATAAACTATTTTCATGATGCATAGGAAGGCTTTAGTGACATCAGTAAGTGTCACACTACGGGAAGCTTGTGCAAAAGAAGGAAGAAAACCCTTTCGTGTATGTTATCATGGTTTCTTTGTAGGTTTTGCTTTCTTATCTTTATTTGCCTCCCATGTTCCTCTGACATATCTTGCTGGGAGCAAATGTTTGCTGGTGCAACAACAACACGGCCAGGTCGACACCGAAGGATCTGATGTATTGTCACGTTGGCAGGGGTGTCTGTTGCAGTGATGTTCCTTGCAGGGAACGAAAACAAACACAGAACTATCCATACTTACAGCAGTTTGATTTAAATTGTTACTAAAATAATTTACAATGCTTGCTAAAAGCAGAGAAGAAATTACAGCAGAGCAGAATAAATGACCTGCAGGCGGGTGAAACTGCCTCAGCAGGAGAGTGAAGAGAGAGTCCTGCAGTACTTGGAATTTCCCATCTATTTTTATAGCACTCAAATATATTTTCCTTGCTTTGTCCAGAGAGATATGTCCTCGTGCCACGTCAAACAGATCGAGAGGAGCAGGTCTTGTGGCTCATTGTATTCCTGGTGGTAGTTTGCACAGCCACGGAATTCGGTTATATCAACAATGCTGCAGAGAAGCACTCGACTGAAAGTGCCACCTGGAGAAAGGCAGCTGAAGCCGCCTTGTCTCCGGACAGAGACTGTTGTCTCCTTGTTATTCCTTGCTGTGAGTCCCCAGAGCCAACAGCTGAAAAGCTGCCTAATTCTAATTTGATTTTATTTTATCTGTGAGTTCGTTCTTGTTGATCATGACTGCGCTTGCACATCACCGTGGATCCAGTTTATTCTCTAGCCAAAGAGTCTCTAACTTACCTGAGTCACCTGACTTTGTTATTCTGCTGTTATCTATCTTCAAGGTGAAATACACGTTCTTGGCAGAGCACGATCTTTCTGTTAAACTGTGCGAAATCAGAGTTAGTAAAATTGCAGCTACTCTTTTTTTCCTTTCACGCTGACATGCGCTTCCTGGTACTTCTTCTGGGTTAATACGTTGCCACGTTTTTACATGCTGGATTTAAAGTCATAACAAATTAAGGGAGAACTTCTACATCTGGTGTCCACGTTCATCTCTGTGTGAGTTTTCAGGGTGCGATGGGGTGAACCTCTGGCTGGTGTGGGTAACGGGTCAGTTGCCTCAGCTGGCGCACGCGCTGCTGAGATGTTGTGGTTGCTCCACCAGCACGGGAAGCAGCCGTACAGAGGCAGCCCCCGTTTAATAATGGATTGCTCCTTAGGCGATGAGAAACTTCGCTGCTGCTTTTGTTTTTGTTACAGCTTGTTCTGCTTGTTTGTCTCCACTCAGTGTGTTTGTAGTGGCAGGTGGCTCGGAGAGCCCAGGGGAGAAGGAGCCCTGGTGAGGCTGTGTTGACCCAGCCACCAGCGATGCTCATTTGATGTGTAAACATTTTGCTTGTGCAAACTTCCCACTTCTCTCTGGCCCCATGCAATGTCGGTGTGGAGCCCAGGCACAGATGGAGCAGCAGCTGCTGGAGGTCAGCAGTCACAGGTTTCATCTGAGTATTGTGCATCTCAGATCCTTCAAAAGGGCTCTAACCTTGCACTGCAGCTGCTTTCCTGATGGCTGTTCTGTGGCAGCAAGAAGAATGTGGAAAATACCCACGATCGGAGCATAAGAAATGCCCTCACTGCCCTGGTTTGTGATCTACGCAGGGCATGTCGGGTACTTCCAAACCCGAGCATGGGCAAAAACCTGAAATACAAATGCTACGGTTGCTCTGTCAGTCTGCAGAGTGGATTTTGTCCCGTATATTTAAATAAGGAAATCCAGAAATATCCACTGGCCCCCAATTAGAGTTTGTGAGAGCGCCTTCAGGCAGTGTGCAATAGTGAAAGGGAATCATTGCAAAGGAGTTTTAGTTAATAAATATAAGTATTCCAAACAATAATTAATAAAAGCACCCTGTTAAATAGGGTTGTAGGCATCCTTGTTTTCATGTCCTTCACGTGTAAAAAATGGATGGTATAAAGAATTGAGTGATTTATAGCTTCGGAATTGTGAAATAAAAACACTGTTTTATTCCAAGTCGTGATAGTTAAAGATTTTTCTGCACAAAGACAATCATATAAAGAGGGTGGTATTTATTTCAAATGCCATTTCAACTGAAGTCTCCAAAAGAGGCTTCAAAATTCAGTGTAATTCAGTGGATGATATAGAAGTTATTTTTATTGCCATTTTGTGAAGCTTCTCCTATGTGCGATGACTCCATAAGTAAATTTCATTTTAAGAAGTTACCTTTATTTTGGGAGGCAGGGTAAGGGCTCTGACCTTCACAGGAGCTTTGTGCATTTGATGGTAAAATCAACAGATTTTTGAGGTTTAACGTCAATTGCTTTTATCGTTGCTTTTTTAGTTAGCATTTTCTTAGATTATTAAAGCTCTTAAGATTTTTTTGTTTTGCATTGCTTCCTAAAGCTTCTATGCTCTGTTTTTCCAGCTGTATTTTAAATTTTAGAACCATAGTGCTGTTCAGTCAGTGAATTACAAGCAGCCGCATTGTCACATGCTCTGGCATCATGGGCAGCTTTTCTTTAAAAAGTCAGTCTTGATTTTCAGGGTAAACACGATCCTTGTCTTGCTGGAAGGATTAATTTTTAGTGACTTTTGCAGGCCACCCCCCTTCTGGTTCTCCTCGTCAGTATCTTGTTAGCCCACACTGATCTAAAACATAAGTTTTGTTCTAAAAAGATCAAACCTGGGTTTTCTCTAACTTGAAGCTTTTCGGTAGTTGTTCTCCCTGCCTTGGCTTGTGAATGGCCGTTGTTTTGGTTACTGTGTTTGTTCAAACTCCAGGTAAAAAAGTACTGGGCTGAGAAACAGCTCAAGTGGCAAGAACAGGAGGAGAAAGATCTACAGCGGCTGGAGGAACTAAGACGACTAATGGCTGAGCAAGCAGTCAAAGACAGAGAAAGGTAAAGGAAATTCAGTGTGAATACCCATAGCATCAATGGGAGCTTCTTATAATCTCAGTTGCTCTCATCTCCCAACTTTAAGTTAGAAAAAATTGAGACAAGGGGGTTTTTTTCTTCCTGTTTGTCTGTGCCCCAAGGTTGCATCGTGACTGTGTCCTGGCTGCAATGTATTTGTTAGTTTGAATTAACTCATATCCAACAAAGTTTTAGACCTTTGTAACTGGTGAATTGTCAGCGTCATGATAAGGTAAATGCGCTCAAGCCACCTCCCTTTGTGATTTTTTTTTAATAGGAGCTGGGTAATAAGACCTTCTACAGCCCCACTTTGGGAAATTATTACAGTCAGGTTTGTTTTGTTTGAGAGGGAAGTCAGAGGAGCACATTAAGCACTTCACAGCCTCGCAGGTATTTATTTTTCTTTGAGAGGGTCTCAAACCGTGCATCTCGTAGATGCTCCTCACCTGTTTGGTGCAGTTTAGGACGTCAGCCTGTTAGCATCTGAATCCTTGCCAAGGCTTCATTGCAGAATATGGCCTTTAGTGACTGCTGAAGGAGCAGTGGATTTCGCAGAGGAATTCCTCTGTCAGAGGAGCATAAACGTAACCCCATATCTTGTCTGGTTCTAATTGCTCTCAAATCATGGCCTTAATTTTTTTTACAAAGAGGGAGCCATCAAATTGCCTGGACCAGAAACTCAGCGAAGATCGGGTTAAAGCACCATTGGAATGTTAACCTTCCTCTTAAGCGTTCTGTGGGAAGCGCTGCTTCCATCTCGCTTTGCTGCAGCTAAATTTAAATGTCCGTATCCTTATTCTGCAAATATATCTCTATTTTTCCTTAAACACACCTGCAATGATTTTAGCTCATAGCGAAAGACATGCACATGCTCGGATTACTGAGTTTTCAGCAGAACTGAACAATGACTCTCCTGGAGCCCCATGTGCTGCACCGTGCCACAGCCGGGGAATGTTCTTTTCTTATGCTAATAAACATTGCAGAACAAAATATAAGGAAGTGGCACCGTTCATTGAGGGGTGCGGGAAGGAAATAATCACACCTTCGGGCTGTTATGAATCAGAAGTGTTAAGTGCTTAGCATTGTGCTTCCCAGAACCTGCGTTCTGCACAAAGCAGGTTAAAGAAAAATGCTTCGTGTTTGTGGAGATTAATACGTCTTTGAAATTACTTGATGCTTTTCATCTTCAAAGCCTTCAGAAACATGAATCGAAGGGCAGAGAGATGTTACTGCTACAAAAAGGACGATATAAGATATTTTAACATGTGTTGTACTGGACTCGGGCAGCACCACTGGCACGACGACCTCGCGGGGCAGATCTGCACCAAGTTGATACAAGCCGACACTGGTCTTATGGGTTTCAGCTGCTGGCAGCATGTGAATCGGGTTTGTCTTTGCAGAACTGACCGTGAAACATGGCACAGGCTAGAGACACGGTTCTGATCTGACACATTTTCAGGCTCTCACCAGCCCCTAGCACCCCCCACTCTCTCCAGCTGATGGGACACGGAGCAGTAAGAGTCCCGTGCACAAATGACTGGGTGTTAAAGCCGTTCATAAGCCGGGCAGGCGAGGGGGCTGGTGCTGGAGTCGATGCTCTCAGCAGCTCCGCTCTGAGCTCGTGCTCTTACCTTTGAGACCGTCTTTAGTGCTGGGGCTGGATGAGGCTGTG
>WEIS01055179.1:0-14707 GCA_013389965.1 Todus mexicanus | reverse complement strand
CCATGCCCTGTGTGGACACCAGGAGCTGGCAGGGCCCTGTTCCCCGAGCTGTCCCAGTGCCCCCTGGTTATTTGTGCCGCTCAGGGCTCTCACACCACCCCAAACCCATCCAGGAAACCCCACAGCAACCTGAGCTGCAGTCACTGCTCCCAGAGATGCCAGCCACCTTCTGTCCCCTCTCATGTCCCCACCAGTGTCTGCTTCCCACTGGGAAATCCCTGGCTCCATCCTCTTGGCACCTTCCCTACAGGGACTGATGTACATGGATGAGACCGCCCCTGAGCGATCTCTCCAGGCTCAGCAGTCTCAGCCCTCTCAGTTGAGGAGCCCCTTCCTTGACCTGCTGGCCACGCTCCTCCCGAGACAGACCAAGACACCCTCGGCCACCTTTTCTCATGGCCACCTTGGTGCCCACCAGGCTCTTCTCTGCCTGCCAAGCTCCTTTCCAGCTGGGTAGCCCAGGCTGTGCTGGTGGCTGGGCTCACTCCTCCGCAGGGGCAGGACTTTACATTTGTTAAACTTCATGAAGTTCCTGCTGGCCCATTTCTCCAGCCCGCCCAGGTAACCAGGCACCAGCACAACCACTGGGGTCCTTCACCTTCCAATTTTGTGGATGTCACAAGTGCCCGGTGCCAGCGTGGCCTCAGTGACATCAGGCACTGAGAGGGTCGCATCCCCATCTGCGAGATGGGGGGAAGAACCGTGACACCAGAGAGAGAGACAGAGAAAATATTTAATTTTTTAACATTCAGATGTGGGGAAACCCCAGAGAGTTTCAAACTCGGGTTCTAGGGGAAGTTGCTCATCAGAGGAGTGGACGGGTGGGGAAGAAGTGAGTGCCAGGGAAGGAGGGAAGGGGAAGAAATGAGGATGGGAGAGCAGCTGGTGAGGGGCTCCCGGTGGCGTCTTCACCAGCTCCTCAGGAAGCCCCAGAGCCGTGCATCGCGCTTCTGCTGGGACTCTCCAGCCCTGCTCAGCTCTGGGGCTGTCTGGACACTCGCTCTGCCTGTGGCCATGAGCTGCTGGGGACTCTGCCGCTGCTCTCCACTCCCGAGTCCTCCACCTCTGAGCGCAAAATCACGGCTGCCTTGGTCTCCAAAACCACTCACCACAGCTTGGCTCGGAGGCTCTGGGGTCACACTCCCATCCCCAGCAGCCCCAGCTTGACCATCACCTCCAGCCTGGTGGGGAGTAGGGATGGGTCCCCATGAGGGGGTCCCACTGCAGGGCCTCCCGACACCCCCCGCCTCCTCTTCCATCTGGGCCAGCAGCACCTGCTGCAGCTTCTGGAGCTGCTCACTCATTGCCTGGGAGGCCCGGAGAGACTTGTCAAGCTCCAGGAGAAGCACCGCCCTGTCTGTGTCTGGGCTGCTGGTGGGGAGCAGCTCCGTGTCCACGACGCTCTTCACGCCGTCCCAGCTGCTCCCGAGGACAACGTCCTCGTCACACCTCGGCGGCAGCTCCAGCGCAGGGTCCTGCTCAGCCCTTGCTCTTGGCTTCCTCAGAGACCCCTCAACAGCCTTGCTGGACTGAGGCCATTCTGGGCAGACGAGAGCCACCGTCTTCACCGCTGCACCATTCCTGGGTCCCGGAGAGGAGTCCACGGAAATGGAGCTTCTCCTGGACAGGGAGGCCAGGGACCCCGGAGATTCCTCGGAGGCCAGGGGGCCCTTCAGGGACAGGCAGTCCTGATTTGTCCTGCAGAGGAGGAGAGGGAAGAGCCCTGGCTGCAGCCTGGCCCCTCCTGCAGAACCCATGGGCAGTGTCCCCTCCTGGACTGGCAGGGCCAGGGTCTGGGGGAGGGTGTGGGGCAGGATTTAGGGGTCTCCCCCAACACTCACTCCACCTCCACGCTCATCATGGGTGACACTCTTCGAGTCATGCGTAGAAAAACTGCCAAGGGAGGAGAGGCCATGAGCGAGCGGCAGCCCCAGCACAGCCCCGGCTCAGGGCTGCCGGGGGGTGTTGGTCCTTTGCGGGGCGCTCGATGCTGGCACCACTCACCTCCCTGCTTCACCAGCCAGGCTCTGGCCACTCTCTTCCAATTCTTCTTCTTCCACCGGGCCTGCAAGACCCCCCAGCACCCCCCGCGTGAGACGGGAGCAGCTCCCAGCCCCACACCGCAGCCCCCCACACCTCTCCGTGCCGCGCTGGGCACCCACATCTCCCGGCACGGCCGGTCACCCCACGCCACGGTGCGGTGCAGGGCTCACCTACCCAGAGCTGCTGGGCCCGCAGCCGGACAGAGGTGACGCCCAGATGAATGACGAGCATCAGAAGCGGCACCAGCTGGGAGAGGCTGGGAATAGCTGAGCCCTCCATGGCACCACGGCTGGGAGAGCTGGGACGCTCTGAATCTCCAGCCAGCGCTGCATATCGCAAGGACACGATCTCCAGCACCTCTGGTGTGGCAGAGCCTGAGCCTGCCTACTGTGGACACTCCTGGGGGTGTTCCCTGGGCAACCAGGCTCTGCTCAGGAGCCCCACTAGGCCCTGGCAACCCTGGAACTCAGGTTTTGCCCTCCTGCTCCCTGAGGACCCAGGCGTCTGGGTGCTGTGCTTTGGGGCAATGGGGTGGCTGGTGCCCCTGATGCTGGTGCTGGCTCCCTGGCTCCCTGCCTACCCAGGAATCCAGGCCCAGGGACATGGCTTCTGGCCATGGCTGCTCCTGGTGTCCTGCGTCCCTGGGGTGCACCCCTGCCTGTCCTGCTTTCAGCTCCCCACTCAGCAGATGAGGTTTTGCTATGAAATTACCAAGGCCCCTCTCAACTCCCCCCAGCACCAACACTGCCTTGAGGTGCTTGGCCAGACCGCTGCACCGCTCTCCTCTGTCGTTGTGGGTACGTGACGGGACCCCGGGGACAACAGGGACCCTGCCCAAAGATCCCCATCCTGACTGGCATCTCCATCCCACCAGGGATCTCCATCCCAATGGGGATCCCCACTCTCAACAGGACCCCCGAGCCTTCTGGTCTTCCCCACTTCAATCAAAGCCCTCACACTGACCCTGGCCAAGATCCCAGGCACTTGGGGACCCCTTTGCTAAACAGAAACTCCAGGGACTCACCCCAGACAAGCACCTCAGGGACTCCCAACCATGTCAAGGTCCATCTGGGATACTTGACCCTTCCCAGCATCCCTAACCCCTGAGCAGGACTGCAGGATCCCCAGCCCTTACTGGACCTTGCCATCCCTGAAGCTTCCATCCCCACCCTGCACTGGTCCCAGTGCCCCTGTGCTGGTTCCAGGTGAGAGGCAGTATCATGCACTTCGGGAGATCGTCATGGAAGCCGTGCATTTTCTGGAGGAGCAGAAGGGCTTGGGTGAGCAGGGGATTGGGGACGTGTGAGGGGGTAAGGACAGGACACGGGGCAGGGAAACGCAACGTGGAGGCCCTGAATGGGGAGTGGGGTATGGTGACTTATAGGATATACAGAGGCCTAGGGGCTGTCTGCTGGTATTTGGGGCATCCTGGGGGTATATGGCCTTGAAGGCAGACAGCTTCTGTGGGGTTTGGGGGGAGGGGGGGGCTTTGGGGAAATATGGGACTCCAGGATGGATATTTGGGATTGAGGTGAGTTGCATAGGGGATCTGTGGCGTCCAGGGGGGTTTGTGGGGATGGGACTCCAGGATGGATGTCTGAGGTCAAGGCGAGTTGCATAGGGAATCTGTGGGGTCCAGTGGGGGGGTTGGTGGGGATGGCACATTGTCTCATTTGGACATCTGGGATACCCCAGAGCCCCTTGAGCTATTTGTGCAGGAAGCTATTGACATGATCTCTGTGAAGCTGATCCAGCTGGAGGAAGGTATGGGGCCAGTGAGGACACCTATCCAGGACTCCCACCCTGGGGAACCCCTGGGACCCCTACTCAAGGGACTGTCACAGACACCCCTCACTCTCAGGGATCCCTACCCTTGGCACCCCCATCCTGGAGAAACCCCCAGGGACCCCAAGTAGTCTGGACAAGGGCTGAGCCCTGACAGCTCATCACAGGGATGGGGATCCCCAAAGATGCCCAGTCTAATGCTGCTTCCTCCCCACCAGTTCCAGCCTGCATCCCACCCTGTGGTGAGTATCCCTCTGTCCCACCACTCCCTGTCCCCTCGTACATCTCCCATCCCCCTGGAACCACCAAGTCTCTTCTCGCCAGGGCGCCAGCCAGCTGCCCGCGCCTTCCACTGTGCTACCTGCAAAGTTATGGACTGCCAGCTCCCCCTGGACTGCCCAGGTATGAGGCCATGGGAGATCCAAGGCATCATAGTTATTGAATCATTTTGGTTGGAAGTGACTTTTCAGATTATCAAGTCCAACCGTTCCCCCAGCACTGCCAAGGCACCACTAAACTATGTCCCCTGGCACCACATCTCCATGGCTTTTAATCTCCAGAGCTCAGGGAGACTCCACCCCTGCCCTGGGCAGCCTGGTCCAGGGCTTCACAACCGTTTTGGGGAAGACGTTTTTCCTCACGTCCAACCTAAACCTCCCCTGGCGCGACTCCAGGCTGGGCTAAGCCCCACCCCAGAGCCAGGTGCCTCCGAGGCTCTGCGGACAACCCTCATTTCTCACATGTGGCCACGTGTGCTGGGGCCACCATGAGCGTGCAAGAGCACCCTGAGGGGTGAGCACACGAGCACGTGCAGCGGCGCAGGAGCACCAACGTTTCTGTGCGTGCACGAGGAGGTGTGAACTCACGCTCCTCTCCACGCTCCCAGTGTGGGACTTGTGGGTGCGCACGGACGAAGTCATCACGCTGCACTGCGACGTGCCCTTCGCCACTCCCCCCAACTCCACCGCTAGGTGGATGTTCGCCAAGGACGTAAGTTGCACGGGCAAGGGTGTACGTAGAGGTTCCTGAGGGGACTGGGCATGGGTGGCAAGGTCTGCAGGAATGCGGGTGCTGTGCTTGGTGTGAGGACTGTCAACAGATCCTGGTGCTGCTTGTGCAGTAGCTACGTGTGCTGTAAGTAGAGTGTGTGCAAATGTGCACAGAGTGCGAATGCTCACCCAGGTGAAGGGGGGGGGTGTGTGAGCAGGAGGCATGTCACTCGTGTGTCTGCAGGTTCACGTGCACGCGTGTGTGAAGGGAGCCTGGCAGAAAGACAGGGAGAGACTTGGGAGCAGGGCGTGTTGGGAGAGGACAAGGGGGAGTGGGTTGAAACTAAAAGAGGGAGATTTAGACTAGAGTGAAGGGAGGAATTTTTACATTGAGGGTGGGGAGAGCCTGGCCCAGGTTGCCCCGAGAGGTGGTGGCTGCCCCATCCCTGTCCCCATTGCAGGGGAGGTTGTTGGGGGCTCTGAGCAACCTGCTGTAGTTGCAGATGGCCCTGCCCAGTGCAGGGGGTACGACTGCCTGACTTTTAAAGGTCCTTTCCAACCCAAACCAGTCTATCATTGATTCTATGAAGTGTCTTTTGCACGTGCTCTTCTTGAGCATCCCTGTGTGCATGCATGAGGAGCGTACGTGGGGCACCAGGTGCACGGATATGCACGAGCAAAAGGTACAAGAAGCAGGAAGGCGACATGACGAGCATGGAGAGGACGTGGATATCGGGTACCTGGCAGACCAGGCTGCACTGATGTGTTCCCCCGTGCCCCAGCTGCGCACACAGGAACTGGCGCTGTTTGAGGAGCTGCAGGGGACTATGGTGGGACCTCTCAGTCTGACCCTCCAGGAACCCACTCAGGGAACCGTCATCTGCCTCCTGGAGCACCGTTCTAAGCCCCTCGTCCGCAAGTACTTCTACCTCAACGGTGAGGCCAGAGCGCCTGCAGTGTGGGACAGAGCAGGACCCCAGACACCTGAGTCAATGGGAGGGCAGGGGGAGTGCATGGGGGGGTTGAGCAAGGTGCCAGGACACCTGGGTCCATGGTGGACAGGTGAAGTAAGTGGAGCGGGTGTTCCCTGATGCCTGGCTCCTCTGGGGCCAGCGGGGTGGAGCGGGGAGCCCCAGGGGGCTGGGTCCCTGGGGAGCAGTGAGGTGTGTGGCTGGAGCGGGTGCTGCAGGGAGCCCTGAGTCCTGGGGGGCAATGCCCCATGACCTGAGGTGTTCCTGGGCCCCCACAGTGTCAGAGGTAAATGTGCAGGCTGAGAAGGAGCTCCAGGATCGGTTCAGACTTGTGCTGGACTGGCCCTACAGCATCATCCCCCCGCACCACACACTGCCGCAGTTGCCGAGGCCAGGGCGAAGGCTGGGGCTGGTGCTGACGCTTGGCAGCATGGTGCTCATTTTGCTGCTGCTACTGCTGGTGGTGTGAGTATTCCTGCCCTGCTAAACCTTCCCCTCAAAATCCCCCTGCTTCTGGGGCTCCCCACAGGCCAGCATGGGACTCTCAAATGCCCTCCAGGATTCCCTCCCAATGTCCAAGGAGGGCCACAGCCTCCTGGGACTCCTAAACTCACAGGGCCCCCTATTTCCCCTTGAGACTCCCATTGCCCTCTGGTCCATTCTGGGACCCCTCCCTTGCACCCAGGACCACTCCAGGCTTCCTTGCTTCCCCTAGACTCCCTAATTGCCCCTGAGGCCCTGCTGCTTCCCCCCCCTTTTCCCCAGGACCCTCTCTGGGGGCCCTCGTTACAGAGAGCTGATCCAGTTGTCCCCAGGGTCCCATGCTTTCACCCTTACACCCAGCAGTTCCTCCCAGGACCTCTCAGTTGTCCCTCGGGCACCCAAGATGCCCCATGATCCACCCTCTCAGATAGGGATATAGGGTCTCCTCCCCTGTCCCCCTCTTTCTTCATTCCTCCCCTTCTGCCTTCCAGCACCATCTGCAAATACCAGAGACTCCTAGTCCGTGGTGACCACCAGACATCTCCCAGATCTGGACAACAGGGTCCTCCAGGGGATTCAAAACAACCGGATTCACCCTAGAGGAGCTTGACACTTTGATCCATCGCTGAAGATCAACATGTCTGAGATTGCTTTTCTGTCATTGCGGGTGGCATGTGCAGATGGGAACAGCAGAGTTCTGAAAATCTGAATTGTGCTGGAAATAGAGGTCTGAGGGTCTTGCGCTTGCACACAGGAATTGGTGGGCTTGCAGAAAAGGCTTCCTTGAAGAAGGGATTAAAAAAAGACCCCAAGAAACCCTTCAGCCTCTGCTCGTGGTATCTCCAGTGCTCTGTGTCACCTTTAAATGTACCCAGGCTTCTAGTAGAAAAAAACAAACAACAACAAGCAAACAGCTACCAGAAAAATACGAGGGAAAAAAACAGAGGCTGCAAATGCAGCAAACGCCCAGGTCCCATTGGTGCTTTCGGTCCTGGCTCCAGAAAGGAGCTTCTCCTCTTGCAGTCGTCTGGTAACACAAGAGAGCCACCGTGTGCTCATCCCGGAGGCTGCAGCTCAAGTCATCATGCTCAGATGCACCTCCAGCCCCTGCCATCCTTTCTGGGTGCCTTACATCCAAACCATGCCCCCTCTACCTGCTTTCAAATTCCTTCTGTTCCTTCCTGGATGCTCCTAGATCCCCTCAGACTCATTCTGTCCACTTCCAAGCACTCTCAGATGCTCTCCATTCCTATCCAGCTGCTTTCATATCCTGCCAGCTCCCCTCGCCGTTCTCTCTTGTAACCCCTCTGTCCTCCTTGCACTACCAGCTCCCCTCTGTTCCTCCTCTGGACACTCATAGAATCATAGAATCTTTGAGGTTGAAAAAGACCCTTGGGATCATCGAGTCCAACCATCAACCCTACTCTGCAAAGTTCACCCCTAAACCATCTCCCCCAACACCACATCTAAACGCCCTTTAAACACGGCCAGTGATGGGCATTCAGCCCCCTCCCTAGGCAGCGCATTCCAGGAGCTGACTACTCCTGGTGTGAAAAATCTTTTCCTACTATCCAGTCTACCCCTCTCCTGTTGTAGTTTGGAACCATTCCCTCTGGTTCTATCGCTGGTCACCCATGAGAAGAGCCCAGCACCAACCTCTCTGCAATGTCCCTTCAGGGAGCTGCAGAGAGCGATGAGGTCTCCCCTCAGCCTCCTCTGCCGCAAACACTCAGGTGTCCCAGTCCCAGAGCTTCGCTGCCTTGGGCTGTGGCATCAGCAGGGGCTGGGGGTGTGCACGGTGTGAGCAGCACAGAGCTGTGGGACCCTCAGGGACTCTTCTCTCCCTGGGGCCATGCCCAGCACTCACAGCCCCGCCTGGAGCTCTGCAGTGGAGGGAGGGCAGCACCTTTCTGTCTGGATGTGTGCGGATATAGAAAGCTGTCTAGAAACGCACATCCATGCCCTGTGTGGACACCAGGGCCCTGTTCCCCGAGCTGTCCCGGTGGGGTCGGGCACTGAGAGAGTCGCATCCCCACCATAAGATGGGTGGAAGAACTGTGACACCAGAGAGAGAGAGAGAGAGAGATATTTATTTTTTTAACATTCAGGTGTAGGGAAACCCCAGAGATTTCAAACTCAGGTTCTAGGGGAAGATGTTGCTCTCATGGGACCACGAAGAGGGATTGTGGAACTGAATGGGAGGGGTGAGACTGGTAGGGGAGAAGTGAATGCTGGGGGAGGGGGAAGGGGAAGAAATGAGTGTAGGGTGAGGGTGGGAGAGCAGCTGGTGAGGGGCTCATGGCGGCGTCTTCACCAGCTCCTCAGGAAATCCCAGAGCCGTGCATCAGGCATCTGCTGGGGCTCTCCAGCCCTGCTCAGCTCTGGGGCTGTCTGGACACTCGCTCTGCCTGTGGCCATGAGCTGCTGGGGACTCTGCTGCTTCTCTCCACTGTGGGATCCTCCTTCTCTGAGCACCCATTCACAGCTCAGAGGCTCTGGGGTCACACTCCCATCCCCAGCAGCCCCAGCTTGACCTTCATCTCCAGCCTGGTGGGGAGTAGGGATGGGTCCCCATGAGGGGGTCCCACTGCAGGGCCTCCCGACACCCCCCGCCTCCTCTTCCATCTGGGCCAGCAGCACCTGCTGCAGCTTCTGGAGCTGCTCACTCATTGCCTGGGAGGCCCGGAGAGACTTGTCAAGCTCCAGGAGAAGCACCGCCCTGTCTGTGTCCGGGCTGCTGGTGGGGAGCAGCTCCGTGTCCACGACGCTCTTCACGCCGTCCCAGCTGCTCCCGAGGACAACGTCCTCGTCACACCTCGGCGGCAGCTCCAGTGCAGGGTCCTGCTCAGCCCTTGCTCTTGGCTTCCTCAGAGACCCCTCAACAGCCTTGCTGGACTGAGGCCATTCTGGGCAGACGAGAGCCACCGTCTTCACCGCTGCACCATTCCTGGGTCCCGGAGAGGAGTCCACGGAAATGGAGCTTCTCCTGGACAGGGAGGCCAGGGACCCCGGAGATTCCTCGGAGGCCAGGGGGCCCTTCAGGGACAGGCAGTCCTGATTTGTCCTGCAGAGGAGGAGAGGGAAGAGCCCTGGCTGCAGCCTGGCCCCTCCTGCAGAACCCATGGGCAGTGTCCCCTCCTGGACTGGCAGGGCCAGGGTCTGGGGGAGGGTGTGGGGCAGGATTTAGGGGTCTCCCCCAACACTCACTCCACCTCCACTCTCATCATGGGTGACACTCTTTGAGTCGTGTGGTGAAAAGCTGCCAAGGGAGGAGAGGTCGTGAGCGAGCGGCAGCCCCAGCACAGCCCCGGCTCAGGGCTGCCGGGGGGTGTCGGCCGTTTGCGGGGCGCTCTGTGCTGGCACCACTCACCTCCCTGCTTCACCAGCCAGGCTCTGGCCGCTCTCTTCCAATTCTTCTTCTTCCACCGGGCCTGCAGGACCCCCCAGTACCCCCCGCGTGAGACGGGAGCAGCTCCCAGCCCCACACCGCAGCCCCCCGCACCTCTCCGTGCCGTGCTGGGCACCCACATCTCCCGGCACGGCCGGTCACCCCACGCCACGGTGCGGTGCAGGGCTCACCTACCCAGAGCTGCTGGGCCCGCAGCCGGACAGAGGTGACACCCAGATGAATGACAAGCATCAGAAGCGGCACCAGCTGGGAGAAGCTGGGAATAGCTGAGCCCTCCATGGCACCACGGCTGGGAGAGCTGGGACTCTCCAAATCTCCAGCCAGCGCTGCATATCGCAAGGACACGATCTCCAGCACCTCTGGTGTGGCAGAGCCTGAGCCTGCCCACTGTGGGCACTCCTGGGGGTGTTCCCTGGGCAACCAGGCTCTGCTCAGGAGCCCCACTAGGCCCTGGCAACCCTGGAACTCAGGCTCTTCCTGGGAGCCCTCTGGGCTTCCCTGCTTCAACCAAGGCCCTCACACTGACCCTGGCCACAATCTCCGGCAGCTGGGGACCCGTTTCCTAAACAGGAACCCAAGGGACTCAGCCAAGACAAGCACTTTAGGGGCTACCAATCATGTCAAGGTTGCTGTGGGTTCTACCACTAGATCCCTTCCAGTCCCTCTGTTCCCCTGTGTACACGCTCAGGTCCTCCTTGATGCCCTCCACCCACGCAGTTGCACTCCATTGCTGGGCAGACATTTGCTCTCCTCTCTAGCCATTCATCCTGCATGACCAGTCTCGCACTCCCCATGCCCCGGTGCCCACATCTGTCCCAACTGTTCTACAGAAACCTTGGAGCCAGTATTTTTCAGCAGGGCCATTTAGCTGCATCCTTACAGATCAGGACTGTGGCCTATTGGGGAACAGAGTCCTCTCCTGTTTCCCCCAGGTGTAGATCACCTCCACCACAACCCTCTGCCTGATGTCATCCCGTCCAGAAAACACCAGCCTCTCCAAACACTGCCACCTAGTAGTTTCTCTGGGTGTCTCGGGGCTGCTCCGACTTCCCCACCAAGAGCTAGGCTGGGCTTGTCAAAAGCACATTAAACAAAAACCAGCTGACCTGGCAGCACCTGGGCTGTAATGGTGGGAGGCGGGGACATCCCCAGTGTTTGCTCTCCACGTTGGTAGGTGCCTGGCATTCAAGTGTTTGCTTACTGAGCTGCGCTCTTCAAAGCTCCCAAATATGCTGTTCCCAAGGGGAATTCCACCCCAGGAGCTAAGCACTCCCAAAAGAGACCATTCCAAGGACTCTTGCTGGCGCAGGGGTTATTTTCTTTGCAGCTCAGGAAGCTGCGAACCTAGAACCACACGCACCTTCGTGCCTGCTTGTGTTTTCTAAGGGCACAAAGGAATCCTAGCTGGATTTTCTTCTGCATGAGAAAGGAAGCCAAGAGTGGGGGTAGGACCTACTCAGCCCGCCCACTGTGGAGGGCACTAGAAATACCTCCCTGAGACCTGCTGCTCCTCAGCTTTGTGCTGCAGAGGCCATTCCTGCCTGGACGCCATGGGTGAGTACAGGGCTGGGAGAGGGGGTGCTCCTTGATGGCGCGGGTAGGGCAGCCCAGCAAGAGGGAGCGGCTCCGAGCACTGATGCTCGCACAGCAGCGGGGAGCAGTGGCAGCGGTGCCCTCTGCTCACCTGCCACCCCTTGGAACAGCAGCAGCTTCTGCCCTGCCTGCTGGCTCACCCCAGCCAGTCCCCTGCTTCAGGGGCCAGGAACCAAACTTGGCTCCGTTGGTTGTTGGATGCTTTGCTCCACCCAAAATTATTTCATCAGTGACTTTGGGGAGCTTGTCAAGGGGAAAGCGTAAGGTTATTAATGCCTTGGGGAAAAGAATCGAGGCTTTTTGGCAAGCTCTCCAGCTTGCACAGACCAGGCTGATGCTGCCCAGCACGCTTGGTGCACTCCTGCATCTCCTATGGCCATGTTATGTGGTGCAGTGCTGGAGCCATGGGATCTCCCATCTCTCTGGAGGGAGGGTCACATTTCATCTTTTCTCCATCTTTTCCCTTTCTAGCAGCCCAGTGCCTTCTCCTCCTTGCTTGCATGCAGGTCTTGGCTGCCCCAGGCTACTCCGTGCATATACAAACCCTAAACATCTTCAAGAAATCTCCCTCCACTTCGGCAAGCACTCTGGAGAAAACCAGTATGTAGCATCCCGTGGCTACTGCTCCCACCAACCCCTTCCAGTTCCCCGGTCTGGGTCAGCCCTGGCTGGTGAACAGCCCCTGCCCATGCTCTGGGTCAGTGGAGACTTGGGAAAATGCCCCTTGGGAGAGGGTGTGCCCTGATGCCTCAGATCCAGAGAACACCTCCACAATGTTTACAAGCAGGTGGGGCAGGGAGAAGGAGGCGGCATCTCCCCACGCTTTGCTCAGCTGGGCAGAGGAGCTCTGCCCGTGTGGCAGGATGACATTAACTGCAGCAGGAGGTCCTGCACCAAACGAGCTGAAGGAATGGGGAAACCACAGCTGCCAGCACAGGGGGGATCTGGTGTTGGGTGCTCACGTTGGGACCTAGCTGTGGGTGGGGAAGTGCCCTACACTGTCTCTAGCCCTGGCCCTGAGTTGTGGGTGTGAGGTGTACCCAGCCGCTCTCACCTCCAGCCAAGCACCTTCACCTCTCTGGGCAGGGACAGCTGATGATCCTCCAGGTACTCTGGCCAGATGTCCCTCTATCCTGCCACAGGGTCATACTTGGTCTTGTCCTGGTGCACAGGGTCTTGTAGACTCACTCTCTTTCCTTCCCCAGGTTGGCCCAAGGATTGCAGCGAGGTCCCCAGTGGCAGCTCCAGCGGCGTCTATGTCATCCAGCCCGCAGGACTGCATCCCATCATGGTGTACTGCGAGATGAACATGGCAGACGGCGGCTGGACGGTCATCCAGAGGAACCGTCAGAGCACTGAGATCACCTGGGCTGAGTCCTGGAGCACCTACAAGCACGGCTTTGGGAATCTGCACAATGATTTCTGGCTGGGCACCGAGTACATCCATCAGATCTCCAAGCAGAAGGTCTACCAGGTCAGGTTTGTCATCTGGGATGCCTCAAACAACATCAACTTCGCAGACTACAACTTCTTCAGCGTGGATGATGAGTCCCAAGGCTACCGGCTGAGGCTGGGAGCGTACTCAGGGACGGCAGGAGATGCCATGGACTCAGACAATCCCAGGAAAGCTCACAACAACATGAAGTTCTCCACGAAGGATCGGGATCAGGACACTTACAGAGGGAACTGTGCCTACCGCTCTGGGGGCGGGTGGTGGTACTCGGCGTGTTATTCTGTACAGCTGAATGTCAAGGGGGCCATAACGTGGGGCACCCTGTGCAAAGGCAACTGCAAAGCCTCTGCCATCCTCATCAAACCAGCTCCGTACCATTAGTGCTCTTTCCTCCTCCTGTCTCCACTGGGCGTGTGGCCAGACCAGTGCCCTGCTGGGGCTCATTTCACTGGCCGAGGGGCTGGGGGTGAGTAGGGTTGTTTCTGTATCTCAAGGGCTGCTTTCTTTTCCTCTTCTCTTGAAAAGTAGCAAAGGTCTCCGCTTTGTCCCTGGTCTTTTACCTGCAGTGGGTTTTTAGGGATCATTATTAGAACAAGCTATAAGCGCTGTGGTTTCCGAGCACGTTCCTTCTGGGGGAACATCGTGCTCAGAAATCTAAGACTCTCCCGACCCAGCAAGGTCTTAGTCTCTTTTTGCTTTCCTGCTTAGATGGCTTTGGCAGAAAAATATCAGTCACCACAAGCTAACCTGATCTAAGCTGCCCTGAGTCAGGGCAGGCCATGTACCCACCGTGTCCCTGCGCTAGTCTGGGTTCAGCCTGCAGAATAAAATTGTTTTCAGAACCTGTGCAGACATGTGAGAATGTCCGTCATTTGTCTGGGAACTTCTTGCAACTGCTGCTGGTTTCATGCTGGGAGCAGACCTGAGGCTCCTGGTGCAGCGAGAAAAGACTTTCAAAGGGGAAAAAAAAAATTCATAAGACTCAAATGAGGAACTAAAGGCAAAA
The DNA here is from genome assembly GCA_013389965.1 of Todus mexicanus. Classification (NCBI taxonomy): domain Eukaryota; kingdom Metazoa; phylum Chordata; class Aves; order Coraciiformes; family Todidae; genus Todus; species Todus mexicanus. Next base: position 975 of record WEIS01055179.1, on the reverse strand, counting down.
CTCGGGTTTCAAGGCAGGGATCTGTCTCCAGTGTGGTGATATCTCTGTGCACTGGATAGCTCACCAGTGGACATGGTACCTGTGAGGTGGTCTCCCAGTGCTGAGAAGAGGGGGGTGATGTCTTGCTGGCTGCATTTTCGCTAACACAGCCCGGGATGCCATTCACCTTCAACATCACCAGGCTGCATTGCCAACTCCTGGGCAAATGGCTGTTTGCCAGGAATCCCAAGCCCGTTTCTGTCAAGCCCCTCCTCTCCTGTTAGGTTGTATAGCCAGGCTGGAGTGCAAGTGGCTTTTTAAACCAGCAGACATATCTCTCAGTCTAGAAACACTACTCTCGTCAGCTCGAACTGGGAAGCCTTTCTCAACTAGCAGCACCTTCGCACATTCACCTCTCCGTGCACCAGGGCTGCAAGCCCACAGATACCTCCAGGGCAGCCTCTTCAGGAGCATGGCACTGCCATAGCTCTACAGGGTGCCTTGGAACCTTGCTCACAGATCTTGGCCTGAGACTCCCAAGTTGTTCAGGATTCCCAGCCACAAGCCTTCCCTGAGCTCAGCTTTTCCTCCAAAGACAGAGGAGAGGAACTGTGGTTTCTCTCAGACCTTGGTCATAGAATGGTTTGGGTTGGAAGGAACCTTAAAGATCGTCTAGTTCCACCTACCCTGCCATGGGCAGGGACACCTTCCCCTAGATCCCCTAGATGTGGTTCCTCAAAGCCCCGTCCAACCTGGCCTTGAACACTTCCAGGGATGGGGCATCTACCACATCTCCAGGCAACCACACCAGCCCTGGGGGAGGTGAGCTCTGCATGTCTCAGGGAGACCTGGCATCCCTTGGACAGGGCTGTCTCCTTGCCCAGGAGAGGACCTGCATATTACACCTACTTTATCCCGGGGCCGCCACCCACAGCGTGATTACCCCACACTTAGCACAGCATCACAGCAGCAGGTAGACACGAGGCAGCAGAGTCT
>WEIS01055174.1:0-10620 GCA_013389965.1 Todus mexicanus | reverse complement strand
AGGGGCTTGTGGCATAGGTCTGAGTCCTGGCCCCTCCTCAAGTACTACTATTTCTGTCCAGACAGTGCACTGGGAATAATGGCTAACTAAAAAGGCTCAGTGTTTTCATGGCCGCTGTGAAGGTAAAGGTGATGGTCAGCTCTGATGTGATTACCTGGTGAAACAGCCTTGGGAGCCCTTGAGTGGAATAGGTGTGGGAGTAGGAGCCCTGCATGACACAGCCATGGAAATTCTCTACAAGTCCGCTATTAGTCATGAAAGCCAGCAGCCTGTCTTGACTGTGTGGTCTTTTTAGCAACAATTACAGAAAATATTCTAGGTGTCAAGGGGACAACAGAGGGAAAGGACTCTTTTGGGGACTTACAGAAGTGGACTGTGAAGTAAATCCCTAATGAGATCAGTCACCCCTGGGCAAGTCCAAAGTCTTCCCTGACTTTGAGCTCCATGGCAGAGTATCAAGGAACTTTTCCCCTTCACACCAAAGCTTCCCTCCAAGCAAGGAGAAGCACAGAGGGCGACATCCTCATTAGATGAGGTGTGCTCTTCTACTTCTGCCTCTGCAGTTCTGGCCCTGCGTTTCTGCTGTGGCAGTGGAATACAAAAAGTGTAGTGACTAAGACAGAAATGTGCCTGCGGCTTTGCCTATCCTTGCCTTTGTGAAATGATCTTGGAGACTTCCACCAGAGATAATAGCTTGTTGCCACCATAGAACCTGGCCTGAATGTTTGGATAATTATCAGCACAAATATTTGGCTATAATAGCACTGAAAACCTCCCACACAATTTGTATTTGCAAAGGGCTGCATGTAGAGCTAATATATCTACTATGTCAGTAACTGCTGCTGGTTTCTGGGAGCCAAGGTAGATGATTTGGGCTGGGCTTCAATACAAGGTGTTGGATATGTCTGTATGTTTATATGACACCCAGGAGTATGTTAATGACTTGTCCAGCGTGAGTAACTGGTCAGGACGCCTCTCATCAGAGGTGTTTAATATGGAGCTGCTGAGATATGTAAGGCAGATGTTTAGAGTGGCAGATGGTGTCTGCTGGTGCCAGAGGGCCAGAAGGAAAGAGGGAAAAAGAGAAGGACAAAGTTCGGAGGGATAGAAGGGGAAAATGGAGAATGGGCGATTCAATCCAGTGAAAGTCAGCAGAACATATCTCAGAGGTAGGATTAAGAACAAGAGCAGGGGGGAGCTATGAAAGAAAATAAGAGATTCAGGACAGATCTGGTGGTGCTGAGGGCACCTGGGATGTAGAGGAGGCTAAGCATAAGATGTTCATGTTTGGCAGAGATGATACAAATCAGACTGAAGGTGATCTTTGATGAAGATGAGAAATTCTTGGCAATGGTCATTGCCTGAATGTTCAAGTGGGAAATGAAAAATACCAGGGAAGAAATGGGGCTGTGCTTGGACTTCGGAATCAATTCTTAGCAGACAGTTATTCACACTGGTGCTAAATTGTTGGCAGTCTTACCACTAATACTATGGAGTAGGCAGGCAAAAGGGCTACAAATGTAAGGGAGGGTAGTATAGTGAACCCAGTGCAGCATGTGCTCTGTTGTACCTAAACGAAAAGTGCTGTCAGTCCAACAGCTTTCTGGGAACAAAGATGACCTCTTTGGTGAGACCTTGTGGGATTTGATAGTTTTTCTGCCTTTTATTACACTTGTTTGAAGATCTGCTCTTCCATGCTCTGCAGTTTGTGTGGACCTCCTAGAACTACTGAGGGACGAAATGCCTGGAGAGAGAGAGAAAGCCCCAGACACAACATTTGCCACTGACTAAGAAAACGGCTGCACCAACATCTGCTTACAAGGTTTTACCAAACCTGCTCCCCAAATGTGCATTGCTGATCACATGCAGGTGAGCTCACTTACACTGATGCTTTGGAGTCTGGAGCAGAAAATCTGTGTCAAAATAAACATCCAGTTCCCGGTGTAGTTGCACACGTATGAACAAGTAGATAAAAATGTCTTAAGAATGGCAATGCAATGCAAATGTCGTTCTGCTATGCTTAAGAAACTGGCTGAGGCTATAGAGCTTCAGTGCACTTCCCTGTGATACCTCTGGGTCTGAATCAGCCCCATACTCAGATTTCCAGCCATGGCAGTAGTTGCTATTTAAAAAGCAGAAAATGTTTCTTGAGTATTAAAGATGCTTCAAATTTTTACATGTTTATTGTAATGAAAAATTACGTTATTAGTTCAGCTGGTTGAAATGTTTTTATGTGGAACATTAATCTTCTGAAAAACGAGGCTCTGCAGAAACTTGTCTCAGTGTGTATGAAGGCAGATTATTATTTTTTGAAGAAAATTATATTTTAAAGAAAAAGGAAATATTTACTTTAAAAAATGTCACAACCGTGTGACAAATACCAGTAGTTTTCCAGGCAGCATATCTTACAGTGCCTACAGTCTGTAAACTGGTGATTTATTTTGCCCAACTGAAGGTAAGAAACATTTTTCTGTTCTGTTCACCAGGGGATGGATTAGCCCCCAAAGATGCTGTCTGGTTACCATTACTTTTACACCCGTATGATGTTTTCTGAGACATTGTTTCTGTAAAGTAAACTGGAAATCAGATTATGCCCTTTTCACTCAGCTTGTAAACAAACCTCTCTGGGGCTAGCTAGAGCTGCCAGATGCCTTTTGTACACATGGGGTATGCTCAGAAGTTGTTTCTCGGTGCTGGGAGTCTGGCCACGTCCTGGGACTAGAAGGAGAGTAAGAGTTCAGGCTTCTCCACTAAGGGAGAGATTTCATAGAATCATAGAGTGCGTTAGGTTGGAAAGGACCTCTAAAGGTCATCGAGTCCAACCTCCCTGCAGTGAAAAGGAACATCTCTGCATCTGTGTAGCTTCATACACCTTAAGCTGCCTATATGGAATTTGTTTGGCCACCTACATGGGTAGTCATAAATTATTCCCCTCTTTGGAGTAAGGAATCAAACGGAGCATTCACTTTTTAATAATGCTGTATTTCATTAATTCTACTCAAATGCATGTAAAGGATTGTTTCTTGGTGTAGCACTGAAGCCTGTCACTCAAAATTACCACAGACTATGTAAAATTGAAAAAAAGAGAGATTTTTGGATATATATTTTATTTGACAGTGGTTTAGAATATCATACAGTAAACAAGATTTCTGTAAAAGTTAATTTATCCATAGTGGTGCGTTTCATAAAAATAGTTGCTCACTTACAGCCTTTCTGTGACTATTAATACATGGAATTATATTTATAGAGATAGAGCTGTACAGGGTAAATTCACAGCTAACACTACACAGAAATATTATTTGGAATGGGGTTTAGATGATGTGCTGTCTTCACAGGTTATCGATTACAGCCGCATAAAGCAATTACTGCACAAGGAGTAGCTGTGAACTGTGCAAATTAGAGTTTATGCAAGCATAATCTCAACTGTTTTCAGATTTCATTGTTTGCTTTCTTTATACATAAAAATAAGATACTGGGACGTGCATCTACACTACAGAAGCATTGTCCAAAATCAGATTCAATAAATTAATGACAAATTATATTGGATTCTAGTTCAGGGGATAAAGATTTTTTTTCATTAAATAAGAGTTTTATAAACAGCTACATGGGCTTGTGCTTTTTTAGAAATTATAAATGGATTTTTCCTTCTAAAAAAAATTGTTTGAAAGCTGCAAAATCCTTGACTTGAGGCTTTTCAAATAATTAAGACAGGAGGAAACATGCCTATAAATTTCTCAGTCCAGTGCAATGTTGGAGACATACAGTAATGTGCTAATTTCTTGGAACAAAGCCAATCTCAATCTAATTTTTCAGCAGAGCATGTAAGGAACTAAGATTGCTAGAGAACATTAGTTTTTAAATATGAATTTTTGACAGTACTTAGCTTTATGAAATTTATTTTTTTTTAAATTACCAATGTATTATTGCCCAGGATTTTGTTTTAATTCTGACAGACAAATAAGCATATGCACACTTACACAGACACACACACACATCTTTTTAAAACAAGATAATGACTGATTGACTGAACTCGGAGTTATTTCCTGTGAAGGCAGACTGGAATGTTTACCTGGCACTTAAGGCTTGAAATTCAAAACAGACAAGCAAGAAATATAAAAACAAAAAAAGGGAGAAAAAAGAGAGGAAAAAAAAAAGCGAGAAAACAAAAAAAGAAAAAAAGAAATGGAGGTAGGGAAGAAATGCTAAAATAGTAATCAGATTAAAAATGGAAAAATGGAAATATATCAAATTTACTGAATGAGAACGCCAACAACAGTATTTCAGAAACCAGTATAATTATTGTTAACATGTGCCTTAGAGGCACCTGCTCTGCCAAACTGAGGGGATGGAAGGTGAGAGTGTCCTAACTGAATGGAGATGGGTGTGAAACATAGCACTGTTGATAAGTGAAGCTCTCGTTTTCTGCAGGAGGGAAAGGCCGTTCCTTAAGGAAACTGCAGCTTTTTCTCTGTAGCACTCTTCCTTTCTTTGCAAGGGCCTTGCAGATGTCTGGGCTTTGAGCCTGACCAATTGGTTGGTGTGCTACCTCGCAGGACTTGGGGAACCTGTAATAAATTGCTTTTGAGAATAATTTGCAAATACAACTCCACCCTAACTCCTTTCCAATGTACAGAAACATGATTTGTTCACAAAAATGGCAGTAGAAATGGTATCACAGAAACTAATCCACTGGATTCCCCACTCCTCCCGTAGCGCCCAGTGAACTATGCTACTGGGTATCACGTGGACTATCCCAAAGTGTTAAAAGTGGACACGTGTCATGGGTGTACAGTTCCAAACGATGCTTCAAAGAAACCCTTTAACCCCTGTCTAGATATGTCGAGAACAATTTATTTACAACATTTTAGCTCCATGAAAAGATCCTCTCTCAATTTCAGCTTGCTCCGTGCAGTTTTATTTAAGGCGATGTTCCAGTTTGTGATTGCTCTAACTTGTTCCAGTTTCTTGATATAAAGTTTGATGAAATCCAAGTCCTTCATGCAGTGGGAAAAAAAATGCTAAAGCTACACTGCACTATCCTTCTCTGATGTACTGTCCTTCATATTGTTTTGGTTTCTTCCATAGCTGCCAAAGTCCCTAAAATGGAACTGGGACTTTAGGGTCGATTTTAAATCTCCGCGTTGACTATATGCTCTTGAAATTATTAGGTACTGTGCACATTATCATGGAATTACACACTGATGTTTTCATTCCTCAATGCTTTGTGTGTGTGTGATAGTTAAAATAAATTAAAACAAACCAATGTGAGACAAAAACTAAGAAGAATGTTCTGCGTCGGTTTGAGACAGTTAGAGGGCAACAGTCCCTTGCTTATCTGCTCATGGCAGAAGTACCAGACTTCAGGACGCTAGGTAGCTTATCTGAGCCAGGGATTTTCCATGGCCCTGGGGAGACCGTTGCCTTTCGAACTGTGGTGTTGGTGCTGCGAGTGCTAATGGAGTGGAGATGTCCCTTCCTGGGGAACTCATTGGGTTTCCCATCAGGGTCCCTCTGGCTGTGGTCCACATCGATTCCAGGCGAGCTGCAGCGGTTGCTACTGTACATCTTGGTAGCACCTGTATCAAGCTTGCCATGGTCGGATGCTGCAGCTGACTTCTCACCGGTATTTGTGGATTTGTGATCTTTTTTGCTAAGAGATCCTCCTCTCTTGCTTTCTGGCTTCCTCAGCCTCCCAAACTGTTCATCACTGGTTCCAGCACACACGTGCTCTCTCGTGCCAGCCTCGATCATAATGCTGTGTCCCACCACTTTACTTTCTGAGGTGGGCCTGCCACCATCAGTGGTCTTACTTTTGCCTTCTGTATATCCTTTCCAAGAAGCCTCTTCATGCTTTGACCTGTCTAGCTTTTTAGGACTTGCTGACCTTTCTCTTTGTTCTCCTAACCTTTTCTTTTTGTGACCGTTCACCGAAAGCTCCTTTGGTTTCCTTACATCGTGTTCCCTCTTGATATCCCATGTTGGCTCTGGGCTTATCTGGTGAGAAGGGTCAGAGGGTGGGGCTATGTGTGATGAAGATAATGGTGAGATTATGTCGTCGAGGGAAAGAGCTACTTCCGGCAGACCTGGGGAGGTGGCAGAGGGAGCACTCCAGGAGTTTGGTTCGTCTGTTGTAACAACAAAGAGAAGGGATTTAAGGACGCATTCAGCAGCACAGAGAATGTATTGCACAGGCACATGCATTCCAAGCAACATCAACACCCAAAACACATACCAGACTAACCCCCCCTTCTGGTTTAGCAGTACAAGACTTAAACTCCTCTGTCTTAGATGAGACAAAACTCCCAGGGGAGTCACTGGGGAGAAAACCAAAAATAATGCCCCCTGCTCCCCATCCCTCCTCCCAAATAAAAAAAACCCCAACAACCCAAACCCAAATGTCCAGGAGAAGCAAGAACCACATGGCTGGTAACTGCAAATGTGGGAAACCTCAGTCTTTTTTCACACAGATTCTGCCTTCCTCCACCTACATTAAATTATTCTTAAAATAATAAAGGCACGTGCTCATGAAATCAAATTGCCTCTTTTTGAGCCATATAATGGATTTCTTAGCCAGGCAATATCGGTGCTGTCGCTAAGGACAAATGAGAAGGACTTTCTGTCATCTATTAAACATGTCCCTACAAGCATATAATAATTGACAAGAATTTGTAGCTCAGATAAGGTCATCATTGAATTCTGTCTCATATTTTTTCTAAACAGATATAATATTGCAGTGTTTATGGCCCCACAATTCTTACAGGCTACTTACAAAGCTCTGCCTTTATATCACAGCATCAGCCACTGAGTCTCTTGGCTGTGCATTTTGAATTTCTCCTGGTTACTTAGCCTCGGCACAATGTGGTTAGATTGTGCAGATGTTGTTTAATTTAGCTAAATAGACATCTCCTTTGCTGAATCATGATGATTTTCCTAATCCATTGGTACAAAACACAATATTCCGAGATGCCTTTCTCTTGCATACACGTTTCTCATTTCTTTTGATTAACCTTCTGGCAGACAACGAATCCATCATGACTAATGACAGCATGACTCTTATTCTTACCCGTCTACATAGAGGTTAGAGAAATCACTGAACTTGGCTAATGTCATTCTCTATTTAGCACCATAGCCTGCCTCTGAACGGTATGAGCAATAATCTGTCAGAGATGAAGGACTATCTTGGGAATCCATGGAAACGAGGTGGAACTTGTGGCAAGAGCTGCATATTTCATGGGGGAGAAAAATGCAGCCTAGCTGAAAAACAAGCATGGACTTCTACGGATCAGGACTAGTATCTCTTAGTGATATCAACTGTCCTTTAAAAGATACATTTATTTTTCTCAGTGCTATGTCAGCTATCAAATTATCGCAAACATGCACATCATCTCGAAAAATGGAATGGGTTTTACTGCCCACCCTGGGATCTGCAACTTGCTTGACTGAGATGGCACTTTCAAGTTAATAGCTTGATTGAGTGATTGCTGTCTGGCAGATAAAAATAGGAGAGACAATAGTGAGGTGGGAGAAGTGAAGGGAGGGTGCAGTGCAGTTAGATGAGGAGCTATTTATTTTCCCAGATGGTGTTTGTCATATGCTTTTGCATAATGAGCATATGTGTGGAGAGGATTAGCATTTGAGAGGGGTAGAAAGTACAAGTTCTGTGTGAGACAAATAAACTTTGAAGCTAAATGGGCTGAGGGTCTCAACTGATTTTTTTTATTTTTTTTAAATCACACTTTCTTACCCTCCAGTTAAGGCTGAGTAATGTACCATCTGCTCCTTGCTTGGCACTTGAGCAAGAAAAAATAAAAGGAAGGCTCATGCATGCAGAGTGATCAGCTCTTAGGAGCTTGCCTGCAAAGAGCATCTGCTTCAGTGGGCGTGTTCTTTACTTCTGCTCCTCAGCACCACCCCTCCTGGTAGAGGACCACAGGTTGTGTCTGATGGGGGAGGTGCAGAGCCCACCCTAGTTCTTTTTAGATCTGAAATCCAGGGGATTCCATTTTGGTTAATTCTTGAATCACGGACTGTGCATGGGGTCCAACTCACTTTGCCTGGTTCTCTAAAGCTATCCTGAGACTCTGCCAAGCAATCTGAAGCTGCCTGTGTGAACCAGAGCAGTACCTGAGCTAGCAATAAACAAGCCACTTTGGACCTTCAAAAATTAAGTTTGTGTTTTGTATGGCATTGTCACACCTCCTCAGGGTAGAGGTGGTGCTGAGAGCTGGCCTGACCAACATATTTGACTTAACTACAGCATTCTTTCCTAGTTGTCCACAGGATGGTATTTTTCACTGAGTGGCAGTGAAAAGCAGTGGGCCATTAACAGATCTTGTGCAAGGCTCTGAGAACATCTGAAGTTCCAGAAAGAGCTTGTTATTTTGGGAATTATCAGCTGCAAACTAGTAAAAACATCAAATGGCCTGGAGCAGCAAGATGTTTTTGGGTAACAAGATTGCCTCTGTGCCAAATGTGCCACTACGCTCACACCATCTGTTTCTTGTCCAGGAGGACAAATCAGGTGGTCACAGTTCAAGAACAGGCTGGAAAACACATCTCACGGTTTCTCTGAGACATGAAGAGCAGTACTGTACCAGTTACTTGTGGCACACTCAGGGGAGGAGACCTGGGGTGAGTGGCCTACTGTTTTATTCCCTAGAGATGAGAACTAATTTTTCAGTGAACTTTCCCTCTAAACAGTTTCAATTACTATTTTCTTTTTTTTTTTCTGTTTTCTTTTTTGGAAGGTAGGAAAAAACAACCAAATGTTGCGATGAGAAATCATAGCAGGTTAGAGCTCACTTCAAGAAAAGTAAATCAATGTATTCGTTACATGTAATGACATAGGAATCTATACACTAGGTGATATGCAATATGATATGCATTACTGGATTTCTGCCTTTCCCTCAGAAAACCCTAAGAAAAAGACAACTTGGCCAACAAAGCAAGACTTGTAGTCACAGCTTAAAGGGAACTTTGGCTCTGGGAGAACCATAGGTGGACCACTGGCTGAAGTTTTTTCAAAATAGTGTGCCTGGTCTTGCTGGAGAGGAGCCTATAAGGGCTGCATTTCCAGTGGTTGGGGAAAAAAGCTGCCATGAAATACAACTATCATTCCTATTCTGTGGCAATATAGTACTTGCAAGACAAAAAGACTTTCTATAAGGTTTAAGTACCATCAATCTGAGACAGCCAAAACTCAACCTCCTTTTTCTTTCAAATAAAATGAAATTATGTAGAAAGTCATCGTCAGCCTCAGTAGACGTTAACGTCAACAAGCCATTGTCGCAATATGTCAGTGGCTAGTGAGGAGAATACTGATGTGAGGGTATTGTAACCAACTTTCCTCTAATGTTTGAACATTATGGGAAAATATCAAAATTCCTTGAGTAGAGCAAAATGCAGTAATTTAAGTAATTTGTTTCTCAAAAGAAAAACCTTTTAAAGTAAGAGCTGTGTTCAAGCCATAAAGGTTCATTTACACTTATTCAACCAGCACAAAAATGATTGTTTCTCCACAACAAATGCAAACAGCAGAAAAATGCAAAGTTTTATTCTGTAGATCAACTAAACTAATGATTTCTCTTTATGCTTATTCAGAGGTTATAGCTGCATTTTGGAGATTATTAATATTTTTGAATAATTTTTTTAATGTAGTTTTTAAGCTTTATATGAAATCTAGAAGTTAACTGTGAATGTAACCTGCTATTGCTGTCTGGTATTCCAAAGTATCTCAAAACATTTTGCAAACATACTAAACCAGAGANTCTCAAAACATTTTGCAAACATACTAAACCAGAGACAGGGCAATGATTTTACTTTTTTCTCTCTTCATCTTTGGGAGGCACTGAAGACAGTATTTGTTTAGAGCATGAACTACTAATGCCCAAACAACTTACAAGCAGAAGTGAAGGATATCACATTTGGTTTAAGCTGCTGGAAAGATTTAGAAATGATGTCGGTTTAAATTTGTTTCTGACTTTGTCACTATGAATATCATCCTTATTGTGGCAGAAATTGTTTTCCAAAGGCATACATCTCACCGAAGGCTAATAGATGCCTTCCTCCCTTCTTTGAAGGGAAAAAAAATCTCCCTTAACCTACTGATTTAGACAAGATAGATGAGCTGGGAGCTGCACTATAATCTGTCACTGTGATGACATTTGATTTGGTGTAATTTAGCAGGTGTTTTCTGGGTGGCTTTTAGTTTCCACAAGCTACTGTCACGCAGGTTGGCGGCACTTCTCCCTGGGATGTGTAAGAATGACTCACCTACGACCTGTTTCTCATAACTCCCAGGCAAGGAGTAAACTGCTAACTGAGTAAGAGACACCACAGACCAAGATCTTGAGTGTGTGGGTGGACAAGTAGGAGACAAACACAACCATTTTGGAAGACGAGTGGCAAGGGCAAAACATCAGGAGCAGAAGTTTTCTTTCTAAATGCTTTTTTGTTTGAGGTGGAGCTGCCATATACATGAATTGTTTGCTTTCCTATGTCAGTTTATCCATGCTCAGTGAAGTGGATATGAGGGTGCTACTCTCACGGCTCTACTTGCCCCTCTCTTAACTAAAGTTCAGTCTTCTGTCTGGATCCAGTGCTTGTTGATAGCTTACATCT
>WEIS01055173.1:6726-20334 GCA_013389965.1 Todus mexicanus | reverse complement strand
GTTCCTGGGCTTCAGTGCATGTGCAAGGTGCATCTCGACATGCAGCAAGGCAGGAGCTGGCAGCACACATACCTCCTGTCCCCACCACAGGTTTGGGAGGACTGAAACCCAGCAGCACAGTCAGGGGAGATGCGGCACAGCTGAGCAGATCCTTGACCTGGGTAATGAGGGGAATGATACCTCAAGAGCTCCCTGAAGAACACTCCCATTCAATTGGCTTTGTGTTTGTCCCAGTCTCCTCTTACTAGACAGGACTGCATGGGGCCTCCAGCTTGCCAAAGCAAGACCTGGGCAACTGTTCTCTTTAAGTCTTTTTCTAGCCATCCACAGACATGGAGGCTGTGGATCAGCTTCCTGGTCAGAGCAGTGGGGATAAAAGAAGCTGATGTGTTTTCAGATGGAGATTGATCCATTTAGTAAAGGACTTTAATGAGTTGTTAGATAATTTCTCAGTAACGTGGAAGCCCCAAGTTCCTCGGAAACTATAGGCTCTGTGGTTTTTTGTCTGTACAGTACCAGTTGTGCTCCCAGAGACCACTGACAGCATGAAACAGCTGACTCCTGGAGTGTTGTGCAGAGCTACAGAAATGCTGGCCAATACTAGTTTCAGATACTAACTTCTGATGATGGCATTTAGTCAATCATTGCCCATGCTATGGTAGCAAACCATTCCTTCTTATTCCTGAAAGTTAGGATTGCCTAGTTCTGTTCTATTTCTATGGTATTTTTCTCCAATTCTTTTACGTTTCAAGGAAGAAACCAATGAATCAAATGGCTTTAAACCAATATTTTTTCAGTATGATATTTTTCCACTATGTCTTGTGGGCAGCAGTTGCTATTAATCTCTTCTTGTGCCCACTTCCCTGGGATTTGCTTTTCCCCTCATGACAGTAGTAAGTTAATGCAATCCTACCACTACCTGCAGTGTTTCCAAGGTGAGTCAAGTCGTTTTGGTGGGATCCCAGAAGCAGGCATACTCAGCTGCAGCAATTTCTGGCACATTACTTGCCAGCAGCAATTAGCTCCGCAGTGCGAAGTTAGCCTCAGTAACAAGATATGGGAAGTGAGAAAATGGCAAGGAAATTGGAGAGTTGCAATCCAAAATTTTGGGCAATCAGAGCCATCTGAGATCCCACACTGTGAAGGCTGGGCAAAATATCTATTAGTAAGGCTGAATGACTCACCGCTTCAGTCCCTCTTCACGTCCTCATGCAGCTGTGCTAAGTCAAGGACAGTCCACATGGCTCCATCTACTTGGAGTTTCAGGATTTTTGCCTGAGTTTCAAACAGTTACCAGAATGTAATGGGAAATGTGATCACAAGGAGTTCAGACTTGGTAGCTTTCCTATTTGGTTCATAAGCCCATTTATTTAGACTTAGCAATTTCCTGTGGTCTACAGCATATTTCCAGAGAGGAAACTCAAGTTCTGCTGTAGAAATGCTGTCTAGAAGTACCACCAAAGAAAGACAATGTACAAGCCACTTTCATTTATTTCACAGTTCGGAAGTAATCACGCTCCTTTGTAGTCATGTGCCTTTTACTCCAAGCTCTCTGTGTACTTCCCCTTAACACAAAGTCACTTTCTGTTGCTAAAATTAATACTTCCTAGATACTGATCTCATGCCAGAAGAGCTGATAACGCTACTGGCTCAGCACCACCCACATACATTGCTCTCCCCAGCCAATGCCTTGCCAAAAGGAGTCAAATCTGCCCCCAGGTGCACACTGGCCCAACACAGAGCCCATTTCCCAGCACACTACACAGGGCTCCTACTGACCTGCTTTGCCTCTAGCTCCTTGCTGCTGCACTCAGCCTGTCTTATTCCATGGAGAGGTATCCAAAGGAAGAATTGACTCCACCTGTCATGTGGCTGGATGTAGGACTGATGGCCTCTTGACTTCCAGCTATGAGTTAATTTCTCATCAGGCACTACAGTGACACATGAAAAACAATAACAAACTCTGAAAACTGTACACCATCCTGTTGCTGTCCAAACCCAATCCACTTATGAAGAAGAGCATCATCACTCAACACTACAAAAATAAATAGAATAGGAAAATTAAGAGGTCTACGTTACAACTAGTTGCCAGCTCCACGCTATGCCATCAGAGTTCATCTCTGTAACACCGATTAAATCACTTGTCAGTAATCTGGCTAAAGATGGCCTGTGGGGCTGCGTTAAAACAGAGGAAAGAAAATCACAGCAATAAAGGAAAGTGAATCTAAGATAATATACATAACAGAAAACAGTAAGAAACCTGGCTCTTCTTTTCAACACCATTAAAGTTTATTAAATTTCTATGCAATCATTTCAGGTGTGTGTACAGGATGCATCAAGTAATTGTAATGGAAGTTCTTGCAGGTTTCAGCTGTTAATGCAGGGACTGGTGAGAATAACCCTAAATGCTATGCTGTCTTCCTGTGCTGCCGGCCCTACATGAGCCTCCACCCTCCAAAGTACCAGGTGGTTTGGCATAGCTAAGTCTGAGACGGGATCTGGAAAACATGTTCACAATGTTGTTACCTAAGGGACAGAATTCTAACCAGGAAATTTGTGGTTAGATTTTATCATAGCATGCACATTTATTTTTTACCCAGAAAACTGACTGATTAACAGTTCTTCTTATAGCCACAGCAACTGAAAATATTTGTACTGCTCAGGGTATGCACAGTGACTCTGAAGCCAAGCTACAGTTTGCATTTCTAGCCAAAGCTCTTTGCAGAGTCCTTTGCCCGTGGAAGTTTTGGAGTGAAAAGATCTCCCATTCTTTCCTTCCTTTGGAAAGACTATCTCACAGGCCTTCAAAATCCCGTGTGCTTTCCTCTTTTCCCTCTTGTTCCCACACTGTCTCTGCTGCCACCACAACTGGTGGTCGCTTGCCTATGGCAGCCAGCGCTGACAGGGGACCAATGGAAGTGAATGCAGCAGTCCTCAACTGATGAGGAAAATACTGCCCAGGTCCAAGCAGCTGAGGCCAGCCCCAGCCTTACTCGTGGCGTTATAAACAAACAAGATGCCTTATTCAGATCCTCAACTTTAGCGGTCTTGGGAATGGTCTTACCTCTATCCATCCTGGCAGCTGCAGTGGCTGGCATGGCTGAGAGATGGCAATAAGTAAACACATCGGTGGCCTAGAAATCAGAGAAATATTGACAAATGGATGGACTTTAATTTGTAAGGGCAAACTCTTATGTCGCTGTATTGAGGGTGGTTGTGTACTGTTCCTGCTCTTCCAGTTAGTCCAAGGTCATTTCATTGGAAAGCAATCATTTTCTCATGTGTGGGTTTTAGGGTTTTCTTTGAAGTATGGGCTGGGGGTGACTTTTAACCAGCTTTTAAGGGTTTCCCAAAGGGATCTCCAAGGGTGTAGAGTCCAACGGCTGTTGAGCGGTGCTGTACAGATGCTGTTTTACACACATGTGGTGTTAGTAACGATATCCCACCACACGCAACAGAGCAGGCTGTCTTTCATCTGCCCTCCCAAGCCATCACAGAATTTTATTTCTGCTTTTATCCAAGGAAAAGACTGGAGTAGTTTCTCCCAGGAGCAGACAGTGAGCCTGGAAGCTGGGCTATGGATCTAAATCTAAAGCTTTATTTGGTGCAGAAGTCCAATCAAAAGGAAAGTGACATAAGAAGAAACTTGTCCTCATACTACGGCTGCTGTCTCTTTTCCCCCTCATGCTAAGGATTTGTATATAATTTAACTCTATATTTCTAACTGGCTTTTTGATTTAACAGAGTTGGCAAAGGAGGGAAAAGCTGTCATAAATTGTTTTCCTATCCTTTTTCTAAAAAGTAATCAAACAAAATCTGGAAAAAAAAATTCACAAACAAAAAATAATCTCCAATGGAACTTGGGAGACCCATCTAATCCCAGTTTCACGCTGATTTCTGGACCAGTCACTCACACACATGAAAGTATGAGTGTAAAATGCTGCAGAGAATCTGGTTCTGGAAAGCTTCATTTAATGTATGACATTAAAAGCATGCTTATATAAGGAATGCTAAAGATATATATATTTTTTAATATATAAAATTTTCAGGCAAATATTAATGCTGAAAATGTCAAAAGGTGACTCACTTTATGCAACAGGAAAACTGACCAGTGATTGCTGCCAGCTTCCTCATGCTTAGATCTGAAATCACCTCCTTTCTGTTTGGAAATGCCTTGGGAGACATTACTTGAGAAGAGAAGGATTGAAGCAAAACCCAGCTTGTAAGACATTAGCACGTATTGGCTCCAGAAGAGAAACTACAACAAAAATTAGATTTGGCCATTGACACCAGAGCAGCTAATCACCAAAGCTAAAATCACGTTACCCGAAATGAAAGTCTGTTGCCTGGCTGCAGCCAGGTTTCAGATGTTCTTATTGTAAGTGTACCAAGAGGAATTGCAATCGCATTATCCAAACAAGGGCCAAAAGCCCAAATCAAATGTGAGACAGATTAAACAGTGACTTCCCGCATCCCCTCCACCAGGCACGCCAGTCTCGCTGCTGAGGCCGGAGCCAGGTGCTGCCTCTCCTCAGACACCTCCTGCCGGGTGCTGCCTTCAGCTCTCCACCAGCAGTCTCTGAGTCAATTCATGCACCCAACCTTCAGCTCCAGTATGAAAGACAATGTAGTTGTAAACTAAAAAGGCTCAGAATCTTGTCTCGTTGGTCTCTGGAGCTTTTCCACTCTTTGCATTCAAGTGTTGGTTGCAGGATTGCACCTAAAGTCAACAACAAATTTTATTCTCCGCTGGACACTTGAGACCTGGTCAGATGCAGCGCAATATCATGTTGTCAAACACTTGGGCTCCTTGATATTACTGCAAATTTACTAATATTCAGCCAAAGTTTGCAGAAGAGATTAACTGAAAGGTCAATGAAAGAATATCTGCATATTGTAAATCAAATAATCAGGCGAACTGCAATTTGTTTAAATTTAGGAAAAAGCCAAAGTAAACTCTTTAAAGAAATCGCTCATATAGTCGAGGGCAGCAGTGGGGTAATAAAAATAGAAATTGTGTACATAGGACCTATTGTGGTATAGAAATGTAACCTCAACGTATTGATTGAGGCAGTTCTTGTCCCTGAATTAATATACGCCTTTGAGTGAATATTTGTTTTAGAAAAGTTAAATAGAAAGGCAGTGAATAAATCTAAAGGCTGAGATGAAATAGCCATCTGGACTGCATTAGACCAAAATGTGCAATTGAAGCAAAGAGAGAGTACATCTTTTGATCCAGTCACGCACAACTGAAATGAAAGTAAATGGGCAATTCCTCTTACCTAATCAGCAGAGAAGAGTTTGCAGCAGATGTGAGCGAGAAGGACCACTGGAGGGCTTCAGCTGGGGCCACCTCTGCAGCATGAGGACTCCAAGTGTGCCAACCACAGGTATCCTCATGTCGGGTGCTATGTCAGAGCCAGGACTTCAGCATAAGCCCTAGTTGGGCTTATGTTTAAACTGCTAAAATCATGCATCCAGCCTCCGCATCTCTGCCATTTCCACAGGATTAGCAGCAGAGCCATATGGCAGGGCAAGCTTGAGCTCGGCTCTGTGTAGCTGGAAGAGACAGAGTAGCTTTGCAGTGCCGTGCTCTGCCACAGCAGGGACACTCATGCAGTGAGCCATGGCTAGTAGCCAAACCAGGAAAACATCGGTCCCTTTTAATCTGGCTCGGTCTTGCAAGCAATGGCACAGAGAGGAGAAATGTGTTGTCATTCCTCTGCCTTGAAGGGCCCTCCATTCAATTAAAGGTGAGGATCTGGGTATGGGATTATCAGAAACTACTAACAGGAGTGAAATCCCATCCAGCTCTTAAATGAGCTGAAACCTAACTACAAACTGCCTTCAGCAGGTTCTGCTTTCCTGAGCACCCCCACCTCATCGCCCAGGCAATATACTGCCCATCACCAAAACAAAGCCTGGAGCAAGGGCCTCCCGGCCCCTTGGTCTCTCGGTCAGAGGTGTCAGTCAGCCATGACTATCAGCTGGATCCACAAACAGCCTTGGTCCTAGGTGATGTGCTGGCTAAAGGCTAGTGGGCAAACCAAGGAACATTAGTAACTTTTCCCACGTGTAGCTGATTTTACTTATGTTCATGTTACTATCCTAGCAGACCAAGATTTTTCAATAGACTCATAGAAGTTTTCCGTAGAATCATAGAATGGTTTGGGCTGGAAGGGACCTTAAAGATCATCTAGTTCCAACCACTCTGCCACAGTGGTGCAAGGCCCCTTCCAACCTGATCTTGAACACATTCAGGGAGGAAGCACCTACAACTTCCCTGGGCAACCTGTTCGTGTGTCTCACCACCCTCATAGTGAAGAACATCTTACTAATTTCTAATCTAAGTCTACCCTCTTCCAGTGTGGAGTCATTACACCTCCATCCTATCACTTCAGGCCCTTGTAAAAAGTCCCTTCCCAGCTTTCTTGTAGGCCCCTTCAGATACTGGAAGGTTGCAGTAGCTCTCTCAGCTTGTCCTTACAGGAGAGGTGTTCCAGCCCATTGATCATCTTCATGATCCTCCTCTGGACCCACTCCAACAGGTCCATGTCCTTCTTCTGATGGGAGCTGGATGCAGTACTCCAAGTGGCGTCTCACAAGAACAGAGTAAAGGGGGAGAATCACCTCCCTTGACCTGCTGACCACACTTCTTTTGATGCAGCCCAGGATGCAGTTGACTTTCTGGGCTGCACTAGGACATTGTTGGCTCATGTTGAGTTTTTCATCAACCAGCACCCCTAAGTCTTTCTACTCAGGTCTGCTCTCAATCCATACCAGCCTATATTTGTGCTTGTATTTGTGCACCTCACCCAGGGGCAGGACCTTGCCCTTGGCCTAGAGCTGTACCAATATCAAGAGAGCTTCCCTGGCTGAATAAAGGAATCCTTGGAGAGATACCCCCAGGTTAGACTTTTCCAGCTTTCCAGCTGAGCCTCTCATGCCTGCGGTACTTTTGAAAATGGTTCCCTAGCCATGACATGCGTCCTAAAGATGTTCTGCTGCAACTGAGCCTCAAGGTTGACCTGCTGGAGTCTTAAAATGCTGACACAAACCCCAGCAACATCTCTTGATCATCTCATCTCAAACAGGACTCATCAAACTAGTATGTGTGATTCTACCAGCATGCTCAGGGACTATGACATTTGGAGGCATGGGTGTGCTGCTAAATGAATAACAAGGGGTCTTGCAATCATGGCATATCATGGGGCCAGGAAACAGAGACACTTGCTCAAGGCTTGAGCAGCAATAAGCTGCCTCTTGGTTTGGAGATGGGCAACATATTGCCTGGGCAAGGAGACAGCAGTACTCAAGAAAGCAGAGATTTTAGAAGGCGGTTTCTGATTATTTTTTTGCTTGCTCAGGAACTGGCTGGAATTTCAAAGGCTGCTTCAACCACAGTGGCCCAAACTGTCTCCTAGCAGAGCACTGTCTGGAGCAGGGGAAGAAGAAATTCTGTAGAATCCAAGGAAATATTTTTTCAAGATCCCGCTGTCAACTGCCAGTTTTTTGAATAGCTTTTCCATGTCTCCCGTGTTTCTCAGTTCTGTGCCTGTGGTTTTGTCCCATGTTTAACATGATGGGTTTGGGAACCAGCAGAATGTAAAGTCATCTTCTATTCTAAGGACAACAAGCTGGATAATAACCTCAAAACAGCTCTGTGGCCAACAGCATAATATTATCTATTAATTTTTCTTCATTATTTTTCCAGCTCACAGAGCAAAGGAAATCACTTGCTAATGTTCATATATATATATATATTTATATACACACATATATGTGCATTTTCTGACATTGGAACATAAAATACTAATGTGGAGATTTTTCCATTATTTCCCAAGCTCAAGCAGAAACTTCTCAGAAGTTTGTCTGACTTACATTATGTAGGTCATTTCATAGTTTTTACAGGATAGAAATGATAATTCCAGAAAAAGAGGGTGTCAGTGCCTGCCAATTTTAGGAGACAGTGGGAAGTTTGTAAAACGAAATTTTCAAATCCTTGAAAAATTCTTCATGGAGTGACTTCCAGACTTACACTGTGGCAAATCTGGCTGGGTAACTGAGAGATGTGTCTGATATGCCTCCCTTAAGGCTACCAAAAATTGTGACAGATGCTCTTTGGTAACAACCACCAGTCGAGTGAAGCTAGGCGCTTCTTTGCAGTTAGAAAAGTCTGTGCACCAGACCCTTAGATCCAGAGCAAAGACACAGCGATACAGGCAGCTGAAAAAATATGCTACGCCTTTGAATAACAGCTCTGAGTCCTGACAGGTCCCTTACTTAATCCAATCTCCAAGCTGGAAAAGGACTCAGTTGTTGTTTCAACAACTTTTCTGTTAAGGGCTGTATCCACCACTGTCCTATCCATCCTCTCACTGGAGGATGTCTTCCCTTTGTGCTCAACAATTTGGTACAACATTCTTCTTTTTCCATTCACATTTCACCAATTTATTAAAACTTGCACGAGAGTTCAGAGGAAAAGAGGATACCCCATATCCCGGGCACTCACTCTTTCCCACGCAGCCTGGCCACCCTCCTGCACTGTCCATCTGCCAAGCAAAACTACATCGCAGAGACAAACAGGAAGGAGAAAGATTTTGCATAAGAAATGTTGAATTTTCAGAGCAAATACCATATTCATATTTGTCAGGAACAAAAAGTACAGTTTATGGTCGCGTGCAGCTGAATATAAATTAGTTTGCACAGCTGAGTTAACCTTTATCCCTGCTGAGGAGGAAAAGATTTTGCTTAAATAGGAAACCTTAGGTCAGATTGCTTCAGGTATCTCCATGTACTCCTGTACTGGTCCATTCGGTCACACCACCGTGGCCTGCCACCAGCCACCTCTGTAATGGGGAGGGTTTGTAAAGAAAATGCTGTAGTCCAGAACCAGGGAAAAAAAATACAGTTGAAGACTTTTTCTACCCCAAGCCCGCCTCCATTTGCAAACCTACCAGGAAAGCCCTCTATGCTCTTACTTATCCAGACTTCATTGTGGCTGCGTGAAATCCAAAAATATTGTCTGAAAATTAGGTCAGGGTGACCCATCTGGAACAGGAAGAGCGAAATCAGAGGGTGAGGCAGATCTTTACAATGATAAACAAACACAATTGTTACCTTTTGTCTCATTTCTGAGTCAGTCTCTCAAGGTCTGTAGTTTCTTGTGTGGAGATGTGCTTCAGTTCCTGCTCCATCCCAACTGTTCACATAGGCATTTCTGATGGAGCAATTTGGCTGCTCTTGGCTATACTTATTCAGCACTCACAACATTACTGCCCACCCCTGGCTCTATGCTTGGTGGACATAAGACCCTGTTTCTTTCCTGCAGCCTCTAGCAGGCTTGGAGCGTAACTAAAGTCTGGTTTAGAGCTCCCTGGTAGGACTTCCCATCACTGACACAATGCTGTGTGTGCTGGGATGAAGAGAGCTTGTCTGTCTGCAACAGTGGCTGAGCATGACGCTCGCTGCCTCCATTTCCTCACGCAGGGAAGCCCAGAGGAGCCATGGGATCTCTCTGAGGAGGCCCAGGCTCTACAACTTCCTTCACTTTTTGGTGAGGACCAGCTGGAGATACAGCACACTGTGAGAGCTGATTAGCTGATGCGGACTCAGTAGTGGTCAAACACAGGCTGCCAGAGGTAAGATTAGGGGATAGAAAAGAGAGGGAATGCCGTATGTCTGAGATTTGTCCTTCTGCCCCTGTGCCAGTTGTTCAAGTTTGAAAGCTCTGTTGTTTGTCCACCAGCTGAGACCAGGGGTGGCAACCAGACTGTGACATCCCACAACGCTGGTAGCATGCATGCTTCATGGCAGCATGGAAAGAGTGGATCCTATGCCTTACTGGCATGGCTGTCTCCTGTGCTCTGGCCAGGCCAGCTCAGGAAGGCAGCTCCTGCTCTGCAAGGAAAAGACATTTATGTGGCTATAGACTGGAGGAGCTGATATAGTCATCCCTGTAGAGCCGTAGGTTTGATGTGGCTGGAGATACTGAGCTGTGATATTACTCGAGTGTCACAGGGACCAGGTGCCAGCCTTGCATTAAGCAACTCTGCCACAGTGAGAAATTGGGGTTTAAAAGAGTTGGGTACCCAGACTGTCTGCAGCATAAGGCAATGTTATAGTTCATTGTTCAAATCAAAGCTAGTAAATCATGGGCATTTTTAGGTAACTTGGCCCTAGATTCATTTCAATGGACAGATGGAGCCATCTCTGGTAAAACTCCCCCAGATTTAGTGGCCTTATCCTAGATGGGCAGCTGCCTGCATCTCGTTCCAGCTCAGTGACAGCAGGAAAGGTGGAAGCAGATCGTGATGGAAAAGCTTCTCAGGATCTTCAGTCTATCTGAGGCTGCTTGAACATCAACTAGTCCCTGAAATTATGTGCAGTTCCTGGAGGGAATATGGAGCCCTGGGTTCAGCAGGGGAGCTGGCAGGAGGGTGTTTAGTTCTTAGTCCCAAAGCAAGAGAATAAATACAGGAAGGCAAAGAAAACTTTTCCACAGAAAAAAAGAAACGGGAAAAAAATTCAACTCACACACAGGATTTTTATATTGAGATGCACTTGTCAGGGGCCATGAAACCAACACTTCACTAAAAAAGCAGAAGCCATGGAGGGCTTATTTGCTGACAGGCTCAGTCTCCTGTGGCTCTTGAACTTGAGACCTACAGGGAAGTACAATCATTTATACTGTGCAAAAAACCACTGGGCTTTATCATAGCCTGCCATGGGAATACAGATGCCTACAGATCTGGAGGTGTCGCTCTGATCAGCAGGAAAGACTAGAAAGGCAGGAAAATTTCCCCAGGGGAACTGAAAGCAAAACAACCCCCCAACCTTCAAAGGCAACTTAGCAAGAGAAATAGATCCCACAGGCTGATTTCTGTAGGCACGACTTATCATTTCAAGTACTAGAGGTTTCACACTTTAAAGGTCCATTTCCTCTACAGTGCTCACACAACATCACTATAATAATATTTCCCCCTCCTTCTTGGTGTCAGTCATCATCTTCCAGTCTCTCATATATGTTATCCAGACCATACATGCTAACTGTTTCTGGGCTCTTCTGCAGAGTCGCCCATAAACATATAAAATCTGAACAATAAATAACTGCAAATCATTCCTAATGTTCATTTTCCCAGTGCTATCAGATTTTTTTAGATACTTTATAAAAAACAAATGAAATGAATGGTCCTGACCCATAGTGATCCCTACAGCTCCTGGCGAGAGGGCCGTTGACTGCAGCCTGTATTTTCCATTCTCTCCTCTCCCTTTCCATCCACGTGCATCTCCGTCTGTCCATCCTGCCACAGCTTGTCAACCTGAATCCTCTGGCTTTTGGGCAGCCAGGAGGCTGGCAGAGATGATATGTGAAACCAGGCAAAAATCCTGCTCTTCACTCCTTCACATGCATCCCAGTGCATGTGCACAAACAAAATGGGACCAACCATAAATAGTAAGTGAACCCTCATAATTTAAGGTTAGTTTTTGTCTGATGGTGCACGTGTTAGCCCTAGTATGTTTTCAGAATCCCCATGAGGTCTGGGTATGTGCAGCTCTGCATCTTTGTAAATCATTCTTCCATTAAAGCAAGTTGAAACCCCACTGCTTTGTATGTAATGTGCAGAGATGGGCAGAGCAGACAGAGTCTTTCACAGCAGAAAAACAACACAAGAAAAATAGTAATGTTTGGGGTGATTTTACTCAACCTATTAAGAACTATAGTTCTGACAAAAGATACATTGCCAGCATCTGCAGACGGCTTAACCGAGAGGACCTGAAATGACTTATATTAGCATGTATGTTGGCTCAGTAAATTGTCTTTTCTCTATTTTTCTATCTTTGACCCCTGCGTGTCCACAGCATTAACTTATGCAACAACAAAATGTTTTCTAAATAAAGCTCCAAGCCCAAAGACTCCACACTAGGTAAATTAACTGAAGTAAACAAGCAGGCAGCTAACTGGAGCTAATTATATATCCGCCAGCAGCCTTGCTTTTAAGCATCTTACAGGTGAACATTTTAATTACTTAATGTGCTCTATTGTTCTTGAATTAGGTATGAAAAAAATAACATTGATCCAATCCTTTTTTTATTTTTACGCACTGGACTTGCAAAGCAAGTGGCTTTGTAAGGGGATTACGTATGTGTTAATCCTCCTTAGCTATGATAAAGTTCTCTGCTTCCCAGTGAGGTTGTTTAACCCTCTTCTGACAGCTGCAGCTAGCTCCTAGAGAAAGAACCTGGGGAAGATGAATTACAGCTTGGAAGGGCTGAAAGAAGAAAGAAAAAATGGTTTCTCTCTTGTCTTTTCCCATGCTGAATATCACTCACCACAGTGGTAGGAAAACAGCATCAAATTTAGCAGGTCCTGTAAGAAAGCAGGTGAACTTGTCCATTCCAGAATGGATCCCTTAATTTCCTTTTTGACACTGTCATGGGTTCAGAGTATCAGCAGCATCCTAAAAGCATACCACTGGGAAGAGCAGTGACAAGTAATTCCCATTCCATCAGATGGGAATTATCCCTTGCTTGAGAACAGTATTTCTGCATTTGAAAAACAGCATCACACTGTGAGGACCAACAGGGAAAAGAGATGGATGGCTCACATCAATGGAGCAACATGGGACAAGGGCCTGGACTCAGCCCTTATGATTTAGGCACTTGCAGGAGGTTCTGCAATAAGGCTGGTGTAGCTGCCTGCCTGCTGCCGGCAGTGGAGGCTCCTTCAGAGGTCACCTGCTACTCCAGAGGATGATTCAATCATCAGCAACTTCCCTTGCTTTTTGAAGGTACCTACTGAATACTATTGACTGGCAAGGGAGCCTACAGGGACTCGGCACCTAATTTAAGCTCTTTGTCTATCGTCTCAAGTGGAGACAAATCCAGGTGTCTTGTTCTGCTGCTGGAAGGGGAGGAACTGAGCACTGCATGAGGGAAAGTAATGTGGATGCTGAAGGAGAGGAGTAAAAAGTAACTGTGAGCAGAACAGAGGCTGAACTGGACTGACACCAGGACACCTCTGTCACCCACTGAAAGCTGATGCCTTGTAGAATCACATTAGATTGAAGGACAGAAATAAACCAGGAACTCAGCTCAGAAACAAAACCTGGTTTGGTTCCTTTTTCTTTTCACTTTAAAATGGTTGACATCCTCCTGTTAAGTTCTAAAAGTAATTAGTCCTGATGAAAGATCTTTGGCATGTCACAGCAGAAGAGCACAGCTGATGGAAGCAAACACCAGGGCCTGGACAGCCCCTCCCTCACCCATCGCCTTTTACATTGTTGGTTCCTAAACCTGTGTTCAAGAACAGTATTTAAATAGCAGGAATTAAAACTCTTTAGCCTGGTACAAACTCACGTGTCATCATCTCCTTTACTCGTGCTATAACAAAATCGGGAAGACAGCACGATACGGAGATCAGCTCATGCAGCGATTCTGATAACTGCAAAACCAAAACCATGAGGGCACAGGACTGTGCCAAATCACCCACTTCTGCAAATTACAGTTTACTCCTGCAGGTGCAAGAAAGCAATGCGTGTCTGGGCACACAAACCCACAGCAAATGGATTTTTCTGCAACAACGCGGAGTTGTTCATCAAAACAAAA
>WEIS01055170.1:0-25235 GCA_013389965.1 Todus mexicanus | reverse complement strand
CCCCATAATTGTGATAGGAAGAGTCTTCCTTGTAGATGATGTGTGGTGTATGTTAATCTCACATCCAATTCAATTTTTCTTCTTGAATTTTTCTGTTGGTCTTCATGCATGTCAACTTGTGTGCTCTTCAGACTTACAAGTGTCTGGGCTGTCTTCTCACATGTCTGAAGAATACTTTGGACAGGGAGACCTAAGAACATACTGTCTTGGTAGTCAACATGAATTTCAGTTTTTCAAGGACTTAAAGCTGTAACAGTGTCAGTCTTGTATAGCTTCTGTATATTATTTATAAATTTTGTTGCAATGTTTCCTTTGTTGATTGAATGAAAAGTGTGAGCAGTTTTAATGAAAAACGGCAAGAAATCAAAGCTGCCAGCTTAGGAAGACATTGAGAATAGATTTGATGGAGCAGATTTGTCTTGAATTAGAGTTAACTCTTTCCTGAAAGTCCAGAAGTGTGTGGAGTTAAAATCTGAGTATAATATTGCAGTTGTGCTGGAGGATCATGTTATTTTTTTGGAATATGGGTGTGTGGAGGGACCTGTGTTAAACCATGTTTGGAACCCCCGCATAGGTCCGGGAGAGCTGTTTATGGCAGTGGGTGTTTCAGCACGTTACAGAAATGAAAACAGTCACGCAGAGGCAGAATTTACCTGATGGCTTATTTCTGGCAGTACAAAACCCTCTTACCGTTTGCAGCACATGGACTACTTGTTTTTTCTCCCAGCACTCATTAGCAAGATAGAGTAGAAGAGTCCTGGGTTGTGGAGATAAGTGAGAGCCAGTGAACGTGCTGGCCCCGTAGACAGTGTTGGAAGATGCAATGCTAAAGGCACACAGCTCGTGTGGCGGACAGAGGAGCGGTACACGATGTCCTGTCACAGTGGGCACACATAGAGCTCCCGACACGCTCTCTGCGGGAGCTGTGCGAGTCATTGGCAACGTCCTGCTGCACCGGCAAGGCTGTGAGGGCACTGTCCCTTCCCCGCAGCCCTGCTTAGGGTAGGTAGCAAACGAAATTCTCCCAGCAGGGATTTCAGCTGTGTTTCAGCAGGCTCTGCACCTGTCCCAAACCCTCAGGGCCTTTGCTATATGCATCCCCAGCTTCATATCTCTGCAAGATGCTTTGAAACCCGAAGCGTTTTCCAGAAGTGTTGCCTGTGTGCACTGACATCCGATGTCTGTCCTACCTTTCGCCTCTTGGTGCTGACAGTCTCCGTCCTTCTGGTGGGAGGCAACAAGGTCAGCCCTGCGGAGGCCACACGATGCTCCCAGCCAAGCTGCCAGTTGCAGGAGATCCCAGATAGCTAGGAAGGGGCTTTGGCTGCCTCTGGGAGTAGTTGTCCCCATGTAGCCAAGGTGGAGATCGCCATGTGCATGGCAGATATGGGCATTTTAAGTCGTTGCAGGGAATTTAGCAGCCTGGGGTGAGTTGTCTGCTGCCTGCCTGCATGCTCTTAGCTCCAGGTCCTTCCACAGCAGAATAGTCAAAACTACTAACTGAATATTAAATACAGACTAGTCATGGTTCACGCACTTCCATCTAAGGTTGCAGTGGCAGACTACGTCTCCAGGTCGAGGTCGAGGCTGCTTTTCTAGGATGTCGCTCATCAGCGTAATAACAATTGCACTAACTGCTGGAGGGGGTTGGTAAAACACAGGAGTGCTGGGGTCCCTACCACCTCGCTTAGCCAAATCCACTGAGCCCTGTATCGAATGCTTCCTCCTTCACCCTGCCACTGCCCTTAACCCTGGTGCCCACAGGTTGGCGGTCACCCCACAGAGCAAACCAGCCTGAGAAGCTGTTTTTCACCCTCTCAGCTCCTGACTGTGTGGGAGTCTGGGGGGCTGTGCCTCGCATCAAGGAGGCACTATCGCCTGGTGCTCCACCTCCTATGTGGTGAGTGGCAGGAATGTGAGTGATGCAGGAGTTGCCATCATAGCAGTGGGAAACCGAATTTCTGACCAGATGACAGCTCTAAATTTAAGGGCTTGCTGTCGAGCCATGTGTGCGTTAGCGTGCCCTTTTGTGACCAAGCTAAAGATAATTTTCCTATCTGGAACAGCAGCTGCATTGTAAGTTGTATAAAGAGACTTTTCTGCTCATGAAGAGCGATCACAAGAGCAAGATCTGCCCTGAGAGGATGAACAAGGCTGGAGAGATGTGACTTGGGGACCATTTATAGAAGCTCAAAAGATGTTTGGCTCCTTGAAAAATGCACAGCCCTTGCTGTTATTTTAATGCAAATACCACTTGGGAGAATAGCAAACCTTTTTTTAAATGTTGGGAAAAGTCACTTTATCTAGAGTTCGATAACCTTTAGAAAAAGTGAGCCAAAAAAAGAGAAAAATCTACAGACAGTGCTACAGAACAGAAGGAAGCTTTCAGCAAAAAAGCAGGGATGGATACACTCTTATGTGGTGTAGTGAATGTCTTTTTAACCCAGCTGCAGATTTTAAACAATTTGACCTCTACTACAGTCTTTTAGAGCTGGTTGCGTACGGCATTTTATGTTAGGAGATATGGGACAAACCCCTGGGTCAGCAGGGATTATCCGGATAGGTCATTTAGTACATTACTCCCACCTCTTCTTGAAGGGTTGGTTTAGATGTGCAGGTCAACTGCTTAGCTTGCAGCAGTGCACACACGTGTTATCTCAGGGAAGGTGGGTCACTAAGCAGCATGTTTAACTGGCAGCCTCCCAAACACGAGTGGATAATACTTCCTGATCTCCTTGTGACTTTAGAACATGGGAAGGTGTGCTGCATGCTGTAGCCTCATGGAGGTTTGCAGGGCTCAGAGTACTCGGTCATACTACAAATCTGTTTTCCCATGTGGTGACCACGTTATCTGGAGTGTCATGTGCAGGGAGGTCTTAATGGGGGCTTGTAAGGGCATGAGCGCTGTAGACTTTATGATGTGTGATTTTTTGTCTTTCAAGGAAATAAATGCTAGGTCACTTTGTTAACATCTAGCGTTGCTCAGAGAAAGGCATCTCTAGCCAGGGTCCTGTACAAAGTACTTCCTCAGTGCTACCCTGAGTCTGTGATGGGACAGTGTACTACTGAAGCTGTGCCACTCTCATGACCGTGGGCCGTTACTTGCATGTAGGATATGGAAGGGGGGACACTGAGCAATCTGACCTGCCTTAGAATTCAGCCACGCTTTAAGCATAAATCTTCTGCAACTCTGTGGTATTGTGTTGCCTGACCAGACAGGCTGCGGTGTCATGTTTCGCGTATTCAGCTTTATGCTTCGTGTTTTCATTTCAGGTCCTCCTTCAGCATAAAAGTGAGATTCACAGGACTCCTCTAAGATGTCTTACAGAAAGGAGCTAGAAAAATACCGGGACCTGGATGAAGACAAGATCCTTGGAGCTCTGACAGAGGAGGAACTCAGGAAGCTAGAGAATGAACTGGAAGAGCTGGATCCTGATGTAAGTAATTTTTACGTGAGACTTGCTGGCTGGTAAATCTCAGTCATTGTGGGGAAACGGGCTGGATTAGTGATCTGTATTTAAGTGGGATCCTTTGCAGAGCCTGTACTCCGTACAGGGATGGAAGAGAGTGTCCACAGATGAGCAGAAGCAGTTTTGTCATTGCAAGCACGGGTTACTCATAGGACTTTATTTCTGTGATATTCTCCTGCCCTTGCCCCAGCATGCATGCTCCAGTGTGATGAGCACTGGGGTTTGGAGCACCAATCTGAGCCAGTGCTGGTGCGGGGCTGTAAACCCACAGAAACTGGATTTCCGTTTATGTTCAGGGCGCTTTGGGGTGAATGTTTTGGGGAGTTGTGGGTTGTTTGGGGTTTTTTTGGTAGCACACTTCAAATGGTCTGTATTTTCCTCCATTTAGACAGAAATCCAAATCAAAGACTTTTGCAAAATGGGACAATTGCTTTGTAGCAACCTTCCAACATCAGTAGGAGCTGCACATCTGCGAACATGCCAAATCATGAGAACTCTTTGGAGGCAGTGTTGTCCTGTGGCCCCAGCAGGGGATGTGCAGAGCCAACTGACAGGCCTCTGGATTACAGCAATGTTAAATGATGAGGGTGGGCACTGCCAAGTGAGAAATTGTTCTTGTGACATGCAGTTAGTGTTTCTGGGGGAAAGGATGGGCAGTGCAGGTTGCATCACCAGTATTTTTAATTGCAGCACAGGAAAATAATTAAGAGGTGGCAGGCTATTAATCGCAGAATTAAGGGTATGAGTGTATGATGGGCTGGTTCCAGCTGCCTCATAAGACACAGAGTCAGGCAGCATTCAATGAAAGATGCAGAAAGGTAAAATACTCACAGACATTTGTCGGTACAGGTGTAGCCTGACTACAGGAGTTAAAGCATGAAGATTGCATGGTTACCCCTCACAGAATGA
Organism: Todus mexicanus; assembly: GCA_013389965.1. Lineage (NCBI taxonomy): Eukaryota > Metazoa > Chordata > Aves > Coraciiformes > Todidae > Todus > Todus mexicanus. Next base: position 20,856 of record WEIS01055170.1, on the reverse strand, counting down.
ATCCTGAGGAAGCAAACTTCCCTGTGCCTCTCTGCTTCTTCATTAGTACAATTCTCTGTTGGTCTCCAAAGTTGCCCAAGTCTAATTGCTTCCTGTTAAGTCATTTTTCTTCCCAGGCTTTTCACTGATACCAATTTAAATTATAAATAATTACTTTTATTAGGTGGGCATGGAAAAATCAGTGTGTTGTTCAAAATCACCTTGGATGTCTTAAAAAGTAAATGTTGACTTCTATCCAGCAAAGCTTTAAAGAACATGCTTAGTGTCAAATCTGGGAATAGTCTTACTGCATTAAGCCTGTTCTATATTTAAATATAAGCAGATGCTTACGTGCCGTATGTGTCAGGCACAAAGCAACTTCCCGTGGTGGCTAATGTGACTGAATAACAAGGAGGCAGTCTGAAAAAGGGCTGAGGTTAGCAAGGGTTTTGTTCTGCAATGGAGTGACTGACCTTCTCTGTGAGACCCTGCCTGTAGTTTTGTGATGGATCATGAAAAGCAGAAGAGACCACCATGGTTCTCTAGTCTGCTCTGTGAAAGGCTGTGGGATTTCCCTGAACTGATTCATGCTGAGAGATGTGGACCATGTGTGCACTCGAACAGACACGTATGGGGAGGAGAAGATCAGCTGAGTTTAGCATCTTGGTTCTGGTGCTGCAACTGTTGTGAAGAGGCAGCAGAAATGGTGAGGGTGTGGGAAGAGGCTACGAGGAACAGGAGGTGGTGGCTGAGAGCCCCCAGAGAAAGGGCTGTTGTAGAGAAGCATCCACTTGGCAGCATGGAGATCTCCTATTGGACCCAGCATTTGAAGGTGGAGGGGAGAAGGAGCATCACACGTCTTAGATGATGTGGGAATTGGTGGGGTTGGATGGAGATAATCTTTGACACAAGGAGAAGCAGATTGTCCAGCAATGTGGAAGAAAGTGCAATGAGGAAGGTAGGGAGGAGAGAGTGAATGACGAGTGAGGATCATGCCCTGCAGCAATAACCCATGTTTCTCCCCTCCATGCCTAGAACGCATTGCTGCCAGCAGGGCTCAGGCAGCGGGATCAGACACAAAAGCCACCAACCGGCCCATTTAAAAGGGAGGAACTCATGGCCCACCTAGAAAAGCAGGCGAAGGACATTAAAGACAGAGAAGACTTGGTTCCTTTCACAGGTGAAAAGAGAGGTACGTTCATCCTTTGCAACACAACACATACACCATGCTGAAGGCACAGTGGATGCACAGTGGAAGGGTTATGTTTGAGCTCTTTTGCTAAGCACAACTTTGATACCATTAGGGTGGTGAATCTGCCTCTCTCTGCTGTTTAACCCCAGCCCAGGCCTGGTAACTAACTGGGGTGTACTCAAAAGCTCCAGGTGCTTGCAGATTTGGGTACCACTTGGTACGCTGTTAATTGATGAATAGAGGCTGTACCACTGTCCAGCCTCTTTCCGTCCCCATCCCGCTGAAGTTGTATCAAGCTCTGGGAAAGACATCATCTTCTGTCCTCTCTTGTTCCTCCTCTACCCTGTCCTCCTCTGAGATCTGCAGGCTGCATTCTGTCTTCCACCATTGCCTTTCATGCTCCATCCCTATACTCTGAACTTCATCTTCGTGTAGAGAAACTCTACAGCTCTTATGATCCCAACAGTTCCCATCTAGTCTTCCTCACCTCTTGACAACCCCAGCCTCATTTCCCAGTCTTCTAGCTTCCTGCACCATACGCTGTGGTGGCTGCCCTGCTCCTGCTCAGCATGGTTCTGGAGCCTGTGAGCAAGACGTTTGCTCTGTCTCTTCTCTTTGCTCTCCTTCTGGCACATTTTCTTGTTCTTCTGGGACATGACCCATTATCCAAAGGTCTTACCTGCTCCCATTTGCATCCTAAATATCATCTGACGTGGTACGTGATCCAGTCAGTTCTTGCTTCTAGGTTCCAAGAGCTTCTCAGCAGCTTTTTCTTCTGCTGTTGTGGCTGCCTCTCTATCATGGTCTCACTGCTGCAGAAGATCTGTTTGAATGTTATTTGTGCTACTGGTTGTCCCATGTCAGAAAAGGAGCATATGAAAATGTGGGCATGCGTGTGTGTTTCCCAGCTGAGGTCTTTCTGAAAGCTGCCTCCTTACTGATCCATGTGCCGCTCTGAGAAAGGGCTTCTGTTAAAGCTGTACATTTAATAAAACTTGAGGTAGTATTTTTAGCAAAAGAAAGAAAAGGAAAAAAAAAAGAGTTCTACTTGAAAGAAGTAAATGAAAAGAGTAGACTGAGTGAGGTCAGGAAGAGCAATTTAACAGCTTCAGTGTGCCCTAGGCCAGCGCCAGCCACCTGCCTGGCTAGCCCAGCAGGTAGTAGCAGTGTGCTGCCGGAGACAGAGGTACTTCAGGCATTCTGAGTCTTCAGCTTCTGGCCTGAGCTAATCATATTTCACTCTGATGTGATCTCAAACACATTAAACATATTTTCCCTTGTAACACGCTGTTGAGTGAAGACACTATTACACTGACTGCGAGCCAGAGATAGTAAATTACATATTCACAGTTGTGGCAGAGCTGGAAATAAATCACCACGTTTGCAGTTTGGAGGGTGATTTACTAGTTTGCCATGGGAAGTGCTCTCCCTCACTGTGCTGCTGGACAGGGTAGGAGCTGGTGTGTGCGCACATGCTGTATTATTATACGTAATGCTGTGTTTGCATGCACCGTTTAATTTAAAAGCTCAAACTCTTAATAAAGCATGTGTGAGATGTGAAATTTTCTAAAGTCAAAACCCAGAAGTTTCAGTGACACAGAGTTGTCAAAAGGAGTTACTGTGTGACAGCAGAATTAAGTTTCCTGATCTCTGCTGAACTGACCAAATGTTGTGTGCAGTTTGCTGAGCTGTTGTGTGCAGTGGGACAGCGGTTCTAGGTTTCCATACCAAGCCAGAGCTGGAGTTGCCAGCCCCGGACATTTTGCTGCAGCGTACCCAGGAGGTGCCGGGCTGTGCAGGCACACATGACACTTTGCCTATTTTTGTGAGAGCAGCTGCGTCCCAGGAGGCAGATTCCTGCCCTCTTTGTCAGGGCGGCAGCACACAGGCAGGAGATGGACCGTTTCGCAGAAGGCTGTTTATGGCAGCCTTCATTTTGTACCGAGGGAGCCTGAAGCGCAGTTGCTTCTCCCTTGATGCTTAATTTAGCCCCTTCTGTTGCTGCACATCCTTGAGCAGCAGGATCTTTGTTTCTCCCCTTTGGTGCTGCTGACTCTGGTTTCAGAGCAGGGACAAAAATAGTTCTGGCAGGCATGCCAGGCCAAGAGCTTTGCACTTGCTATCGCCCTGCAGTGATCCTGGGCTATTTCAGGGGAGAGAGCCGCTCCAAAATGCTCTGGGATTGCTCCTCCTCCCATCTCCCAGCAGCTCTGTGTGTACCCGGCAGGCCACTCCCTGCCTTGGTGTGTTCAAACACCACAAGCCGCTCTTTCCTTCGATGGCAGGGTGGGTCGTAGGTAGGTGCCCTGTTGTGCAGTCTGAGACCTGACCTGTTCAGCCTCTGCAAAGAGATCTGCCCACCCATGGGCAGTGTGAGCAGAGAGGAGCTGGGAGCAGCCATGCAGTGCTGTGAACTCGCAGAGGAAGGATCATGGTGATCATTCTGGGCAGTGGGATGGGCGAGTCCTGGGGAGCGTTCAGAGCTGGACTGGAGCTGCATCACTCACTGCACAACCCCTTGCCCACATGGACAGCCCCTGTTAGGAAAAGGCCATAAGGGAGCAGCTGAGATGGCAGCTTTGAGGTACCAACTGTACCTGGTGGTTTGCATGTCTGACTTGTAGGGAAAAGGCCTATTCCTTGGCCTGCTGCTGTCCCAGGAGTTAGAGCATGGAGGTCTTCATCTGGCATGCCTGCTGTGTCTATCCCCCCTGCCCTACTGTCTTCTGCAGCAGCATTGAGCCAGAGCAGCTGGCTCAAGTCTGCTCCTCTTTGCATCCCATGTGCTCACTGGATGACCAACTGCTATCCCTGACTACTGCCAGAGCCACTCCACCACCTCCTTTCCACCCTCGTATGACTAATGTGCCATCTGCCCTGCCACCATGCTTTTGGAGTTAGCAGCAGGAGCTGTCTCAGTTGGTAGGACCGATCCTGCGCAGTGCTGGATCTGGGCCACTGGCCTCTCTTGGTCCATATGAGTGCTGGCAAATCTCCATCCCTTTTATGCAGCCTTCAAAGAAGTGAAGTCCTGCAGCGCCGTGCTGTGCGTGGCTCTCTGAGTTCTATGCATTAAACAGTCATTGTCCTATACAAATGGGCTATTGGGCTTTTGTAGATAGAACCCTCTGAGTTACTTAAAGAGTTCAGCTGCACAGTTGGAGGTGTCTGCATGGTGCCTCCCGGCTGACACGGCAGCCGACCTAATGGAAGGGATTGGGTGTCTCCTCTGATTTTTCTCTAGGTTCTTGGTGCCCCTCTGTCCTTTCCACTGTGCTAATCTCACCCCACAGAAATGCAACTGCACAGCTCATGGTGAAACAGATGCTATAGCTACGCTGAGAGTGACCTCACTTTGCATTTATAGGAAAAGCTTGGATCCCCAAGCAGAAGCCGATGGATCCTGTTTTGGAAAGTGTTACTCTGGAACCAGAACTGGAGGAAGCCCTGGCTAATGCCTCTGATGCAGAACTCTGTGACATTGCTGGTAAAATAGTTTCACGTGAATTGGGGGTTCAAGTTGTTTAAGTACTAGTTTCTTTTTGTTTGTTCTTTTGTGGGAAATGAGCTATTGTGGGTTTTGCTGTTTTATCTGAATGCTATTAGTTTTGACAGGGTTTATTTCCATGTATTATGTATATATTTAAAATTACTCTCAGCCCATGTGATTTAATCAGGAGCATGGATCAAAGCTGAGGAAGGAGAAGGATTTAGCAAGGAAACAGAGTGTGCTGTTCGATCTCCTGTCTCTGCCATTAAGTCTTGCAAATTACAGCCTGTCACCTTCAGGAGCACCGCTTTCTTCAAGCCAAACCTCTAGGAAACAATCAAGAAGACCCAGTGAGAATGTGGATTTCTTGTGCCACCTGTTAAAGGAACTGTTGTTCAGCGGACACTCAGGGCTGCTGTTTGTTAAAGAGCATTTCCAACATATTTTAAAGCTCTGGATGTCTTGAGATTTGCACAGTCAGTTGGTTTTGTGTTAGCTCAGGGGTCGCGGAATCCAGCGTTAAAAGATTGGTATGCTTCACGGCAGCTGAGAAGCAGATTAGAATGCATAGTGAGCTGGAGAAGGGGACAGAGCAATTGCAGGTGCTGTTGGAGCCACACCGATATGCTCTTAACCAGGCTCAACAGGCCCTGTGCAAACCGAGAAGAGACAGGCATGGCATGGTCCCTGCCTGAGGAGCTTACGCCTCCATCATGCTCAGGAAGTTCAAGCTGTATCCCATTGCTGCTTTTCAGGCAGCCTTGTCTGAATGGAGGTGACCCCCTGCAAGCTTTATTGGTTTGCCACCTTAGAGGTGAAAATATTGGTATCTTGCTGAAGCTAGCAACATGAACTTGGCTTTATGGCTGGGATAGGATGTGCCTTGGCCAAAGGAGTATATGAACACCCCCTTGGTGCTTTACCGAGCTCACCTGTCCCCTGCTAGTCTAGCAGTTGATGAGTATTTCAGTACTACTGGCTGCTTCTTCCAGTTCTGTCTCTTTCAGACTTCCATACTCCCTAGCAGTATTCTCCTTGCCAGAAATCTGTAAAATAGCCTGTAGAATAACCATACCAGCTGGACATCTTCTACATAATAATATTATATTCCTGCTTAGAAATGGGTTTCTACATTAAAGCTTCTAACATATTTACCCTGGCCAAGCATTGCATCTCTGGGTTTTGCTTTTTCACTGTACTCCTGGAGTCCTATAAAGCCCTATCCTATACAATCGACCTTTCTAAGCTCCAGGTCTGTGCTGCAGTTATTCTCACAGAGAAATGCTGTTTGAGGCAGCCTGTTCTGCAATTGTTGGGACAATACACTTGAAGTGGCAGCGGGAGATCTGGTACGATACAACCTGTGCTGAAATCTCAGTATTGACAGTGACAGTGTTGCTCCTGCTTGTTTAGCAGCAGCCATGGCATATTGGATCCTTTGCTGGCAAGGCCAGTAGGATAGCTCTTGTGCGTGGCTCTCAACAAGCCCTGAAAGAGCTCCTGTGCCTTTACTCAGCAGGGGAAGACAGAAATGGAATGCCTTTATTCTACTTGAGTTCCTTTGGCTAACACACAGTAAGCACCAGTCTTAGAAACAGCAGATCCCTCTTGTCTACCAGCACAAACTCTAGCCCCCCACAAACCTCACGTCGTCATAACAGCAGATTGTTCCCTCTGTCAGCAGTCCAGATATTCAGAGTTCTGGTGTTGGAGAGATTTTATTATCAGAGTAAGCTGTGTTTGGGGTGTATGCATGTCCCCAAAATGCTGAGTCTGGGAATTACTTTTCTGAGCTATGTTGCATTCTCAAAAGTTTCAACTGTGAGTACATGGCAGAGAAGAGGGCTGACTAAAATGCAAACAAGCAAACTCAAAGTGCCCAGCCTCACTCATACTTTCAAATGGACATGCTTGGCTCTGCAATCCAGCCAGGGCTTGGTGGGGCGGCAGGGGAAAAGGGGACAGTGGTCTTCATTCACACGCTTTGCTGCATGCAGCCCAGACCTAGAGCCACGGTGAGATCTCCCCATAACAGATGCCATTCATGTGATGGGCCTCAGGGATAGCCTTCTCCTGTAACTCCCAGCCCTTCTTGGTCAAAGCACTGAGGAAATGGTGATGGACTGGTGCCAACGAAGCCTAAGAGGAGCAGCTCATTGAAAGTGCCTTTGTGGTGGCATGCTTGAATTTTAGAGAGAGATTTGTCATTTGTTTTAACCACTGTGCCCACTGAGAGATCAAGATTTGTTCAAATGTATCTGTTTACAAGTATTCATGTGTCTGCATTTTTCTTTAGAAAGTCATATAGTTCCTTAAAAAAAAGTTGATTAAAACCCCCAGTTTATTTTCAAACATGAACTTTCTGTGTGTAGCAGAGTTATTTTTATAAGCAGAACCTTTGCCCAAATGTTTCTAAGCTGTTGGATTCCCACTGCTCATTTGCAGCTGGCAAGAATGTCAGCAGGTCCCTCTGGCCACATTTCAATGTGCATTTGCATATTGGTTTTGCAGTTATGAGCCTGAGATAGATACACAAATTTGCAGAAGTTTGTCTTTTGGACTCTTACAGTCTTTGAATTTTGTACATACCATCACTTTATGCATTTTGACTGAGCCAGCAGAGCTTTAGCTTCTCCAAATGTCAACTTCCAAGTGTACAAAGATCAAATCAAAGCACCACTCTCACTTGTTGTTGAGTGAAAACATGATGTGTGTTGCTGCGCTTTGGATGAGAGTCACCTCACATGTTGCTGCCTGAGGGACCGGTTTGGTTCTGTGTGGGGCACAGCTTGCCTCAAAAATTGGACTGTGCTCAAGTGAGCAAAGGTGATGAGGATGTGCAGGCTCTTCCTGGACCCCTCAGATTCAGACCTACCAATGGCATTTTTTTTGTCTTTTGTTGTCTTCCCCTCACTATTTCTTTGTGATGCTGAGTCAAGTCAGCTATTGGGAAACCTTGGCTGTTTGTTTGTTGCCTGCAAAGTGATGTTCTTCTCACCCACAAATCATGCTACATTGGAATAAACAAGGGAGCACTTTTGAGCCCTCTTGAGTATTTGTGCCAGCTGGGGAGCTTGGTCCCACCATTATATGTTATTCGGTGCTTGCTCAGGGAAACATAATATGCTGCAGGCCCTCAACCTGGGCATCACAGCAAGTATGCATCTTTTCCTGGCTTTGGAGCCTGCAATAACTCAAGTCGTGTTCTTTTCTTTTCCTGTAGCCATCCTTGGCATGCACACCTTGATGAGTAACCAACAGTACTATGAGGCTCTAGGGAGCAGCACCATCGTGAACAAAGAAGGGCTCAACAGTAAGTGATTCAGAGTGTTAGCAGGCTGCAGTGTTTGGCTCTGAAGCTGGTAGCAGAGACAAAGTGGGAATTATTTTTAGGCTGCGGGTTAGAGCCATGAAAGTCTGAGCAGCCCATGACTGCTTGGGCTGTCTCTGGTGCATCCTTGCCCTGTGTGAGCCAGCATGGTCTCAGCTGCTGTTCTGGTATCACCTGGGAGCTTGCACAGCCCAGGGGAGAGCCCCATGCAAGCAGTTTCCTCTCCATCAACAAGCTTTGGACCCTAAGAGCACATAGCAGTGGGCACTGGCTGGGCTGTCCAGTGCTGGTTGTCCCCAGTGCAGGGCAGCATTTCTAAATGCACGTGAGCATAGGTGGAGCTGACCAGTGCTTGTTCAGTTTCTCATCTTGTGTCTGTTAGTCAGATCATGCTTCGCTTTCCCAGCACTGCTTCTGGAAGAGGAGAAACACACTCAAAGAGAACATGCTGCTGCTCAGGGTGCTTACGGTTTCACCTGTCTCATTTTTCACATGCAGGTGTGATTAAACCCACACAGTACAAACCAGTTCCTGATGAGGAACCAAACTCAACGGATGTGGAGGAAGCTCTGAAACGAATACAAAGCAATGATCCTGACCTTGAGGAAGTCAACCTTAACAATATTATGGTATCTGCTTTTTTCTACTCTGCCCTCTCAACAGCAGGAACAGATATTTGATACACAGAAAGCAGAGACCACGTCTGTTTTGCTGCACTGACTAATGCCATAACACTGTGTTTAGCGAGACATGAACCACCAATGCTTCCCATTGCCATCTTGGGCAACAGGAGTTGTTACCTGCTGGGAGATGATAGTGTGTTGTTGGTAGCAGGAGGACTCTTACAGGTGCCTGGAAGAACAGAGCTGTGTTGAGGGTAGCTTGGGAAACCTGTCTCCAGCCTGCCTGGTTAGAGGCATTCTAGGTTACTTTAATGGTTTAGTTTGGTGGAGGGGCTATTTGTGCAAGATAAAATGGTGAGAGGAAAAAGGCTTCTTGGCATTTGCCCATGAAAATACGAAGAAGTCTCCCTTCTTGCAGGTAGCCCTGTCCATCTCCCACCCAACCCTTCTGTGGGACCCCCACAGATTCAGATTCACCACAAATCCCTTCTGATTTTTGCAGAAAGCAAATCAGGACACAGCACCACTTCTTACGTTGCATCTGGGACACATACATGCACTGAAAAATACCATTTCCGTGTGTCCTTCGTGACTCCAGGACTCCCCTCCCATGGGATCTGTTGAATGATGACATTCAAACAGCAAGAATGTGGTTAACTGCACGTGCACTTCAAAAACAGTTGTGCCATGCCAGAGGCACATTTCTATAACAAAAAGATTTTTACATCCATGTATTTAGTTTCGGCTAGTGACCCTGAACATTCCTTGAGGGCACTGGCCTGAGGATCTGGCAGACAGGCACTTTTCTCTGTGTGTTTGGACTCAGGGCTTCAGGGTGTGGTCTGGAGAACTAAGGAGTGGTGTTGGAAATGGTAAGCTGCTGGGCTCCATGTTATGGCTTTGCAGATGGCTTTGACTATGAATGATTCCACATGGTGGGATCCAAATGGTGTGGCAGGAAGTCCAAGCTCAGGATACCACTTCACATTTTAGACAGGTGAAAATATGTTCATCTGAAAAGGGTATCTAAAGTGCTTGATAAATGAAAAATACTCATTTTGTAGGAACTCAAAGAAGCAGCATGGATCTGTTTTCTGGGCTGAGACCTAGCATGGAAGATAGTAGCATGAAAGATGTATAAAGTAGTCAGAGGTGTCTGTAGTTTATACTACAAGGAGATTGTTTCAGTTCTTCTGGATCAGGCCCCACAGGTGGAAATTTTCCTGACATGGATGTTTCTCAGTGCCATAATTTGTATTAAAAAGCGCAGGATCAGTGCTTTTGTTGGCTCGCAGATCCTGCATCCCCATTACGAACATCTTCATTCATAAGTAGCTGAGTTTCTGAGCAATTAAATTAAACAGCACAGACAGTGTAGCTTCAAATCAAGGCAGTGAGCTGTCACCAGGTTGGTAAATATGATGAAGACATTGCTAGCCTCCTTAGGCCTTGCCGATTATAGCAAGAGAACTTGTAAAAACATTTATTGACCCCCTTCCTGAATTGCTGCAGGGCATTGATGATTTGACCTCAAAGTACTGTTTAAGTGTATTGCACATTCCCTCACACAGATGAGGGCCTAACACAGTTTTTCTGCATTTCTTTTCACAGAATATTCCCATACCAACATTAAAAGCTTTTGCAGAAGCGTTGAAAAATAACACCTATGTGAAGAAGTTCAGTATAGTTGGGACACGGAGCAATGATCCTGTTGCTTTCGTAAGTACTGTCAGCTGATTGATAGGAGCTGTTCTTGGGCGTGATACTTTTGGAGTCACTGACTCACTGCTTTTGCACCTTACAGTGTGTTTGGCACATTATGCACCTCTGGCTTTTGGTGCTTCCTGTTTCAGGTGCGGAGATTTCAGGCCTTAATCCCATTCAGTCTCATATTCATCCTCAAGGATGTTCCAGAAAAGGAGCAGGAGACAAGAACTGACTTTTTAGTGGCGTTTTTTAAAAGCATTTTGTCTCTCTCAATTTGTCTTACATCAGGGCCACCCCATCTGTTTCTGTTGGTACAAAGCCACGCGCTGCTGCGCACACGCCTGCCTCCCCTCACACGCCTCTGCTCCAGCTCTCCATCTATTTCTTTGTGCAGACCTGTGCAGAAGCAGCACCCTGCAGTTCTTATGCCTGGCCTCTGTGGGTGATTCTGGCTTTGGCTTTGGCTTCTGTGGGTCTTTCTGGCTGCTGCAAGTGGTCTTAAATATCGTTGGGGATGCAGGGAGGAGGTGCTAGCATTTTGCCTGGCCCTCATGCTGACTTTCCAGGATTCATCCTTGTACACTCCTTCAGTACCACTGCAGCCAGTTTGTGCTGTTCTTCACCCAGGCTTCCCCTACCTATCTCCAAATACACATGCACAGGAGTTTCCTGTTAGAAAAACCTTTGTTTTGGAGGGTCAGTACAACCGTCATTATTTCAAACACGCTGGACTGGGAAAGAAGTGTGTGCAGGCAGTGCTGGCACTGTTTGAGGACTCGCAGGGCACTGTGTAGGGCTTGGGGAGCTGCGGAGCCAAGTGCCATGTGAGTGCATGCAGATCAGCCTTGCCACTGGTCCTTCTGTTTCATTACTTAATCAGGTCCTCCCATGCAGCTTATGAAATGAGATCATCCCATCAGATCAGGTCAGGAGGCTGGGAGTGTGCCAGCCTACTTCTGATCTTGCCCTGTGAGGGAAATAGATGTGGTTAATATGGTTGTGATGTCACTTGGGAAGATGTCTTGGATGCGGAGAGTCTCTTGTTCAAGACAAGTGCTCCTCTCTCTGCCTGCTGTGATAGAAAACATCTTAGTCCAGAACAGGAGCAGCGCAGGCAGGGAGACAGGCAGACAGGAGGCAGGGCGAGCACGGGCCAACATTCCTGCTGTCACCATGCTGGCTTTAGAAGAGGGACAGATGAAGCTGTCATCAGACAGTTGTGGACTGTTGCCGTTTGGGCTAGCCCTACGGGTTTCTCCATACAAGGTTTTGCTGTGGCCGCCGCCATGCTAACGTTCCAGAATCCCCTTGCAACAGGAGGGAACCCCCTGGCACAGAGCTCTCCCATCTGGTGGCAGTGAAACCACTCTGCAGAGGGGTCCGGAGGCAAGGGGTGAACCCCTGCTGCTCCAGGGTGGTCTGCCTCTGCCTGCCTGACTGCCCGCTCTTCACACCCACCTCTACCCACAGGCACTGGCAGAAATGCTGAAGGTCAATAGCACGCTGAAGAGCCTGAATGTGGAATCAAACTTCATTTCTGGGTCAGGGATCCTGGCTATTGTTGAAGCGCTTCAGGGCAACACATCACTCGTAGAGCTGCGCATTGACAACCAGGTAAAGCATGTATGAGTGGAAGCTCTGATCAAATCAACATGTCCTGGCGGTGGAAAACTGAGTAGCTGGTCAAGGTGGAGGGTGGCAGCTGGCCACCGCTGCCAGGTTGCTTTGGAGAGGTTTCAGCCCCTTTTTTCTGCTGCAGTTCCTGAGCCGTATATCTGCTATGACCTGCAGTAAATTAACGAAGGCTTTCCCCATTCCTGCTGCTTTTCTGGAGGGCAGTGATGCACCTGTTCAGTATCACGCCTTGCTCTGACCTTTTGCGGGGACTTAAATAATATTGTCTGCTTGGTGAAACTGATTTGTTTTTCTACAATGCAAGGGAGAGAGAAGGAGAGCTCCAGAGAGTGCAAGAGTACAGGTGCCATGGCAATTTTAGCTCTCCCAGAAACCCTGGCGGTAGTAGTGAAGCAGTGAGCTATGGCGAGCTCAGGGACAGGTGACTGGGAGTTCGAAATCATAGGTTCTCCCTATGTCTCTTAGCTGCAAATCCATCCATGAAATAAAGTCTTGGAGCAAGAAGATTTGTGGGAATGTCTGCTGGAGAACTTGGAGCTGCTTGGGTGTACCAGGGTTAGGCCAGCAGTCTGTTTCACCAGCTCTGAGGCAGAAATGCCAAATGGACCAACAGGTCCAAAGAAGGAAGGAAGGGATGGAGATGGCAGATCTTAGTGCTTGCTTTGAATCACCCTCTGACCTGATCAGCCTGTTTTTCTGTTTACTTTTTTCAAAAGAGCCAGCCACTGGGCAACAAAGTAGAAATGGAAATTGCAAACATGTTGGAAAAAAACACCTCCCTGCTGAAGTTTGGGTACCATTTCACTCAGCAAGGTCCCCGTCTCCGCGCCTCCAATGCTATGATGAATAACAACGACCTAGGTGAGTTGGGCTGGCTGCAAAATTGGGAGCACAGGAAGGTCCCTCCCTCTGCCTGTGAGCAATTTCTGGTGGTAGAACAGCAGAACTACTCCCTTGAAGGCTCAAGTGGATGTGCTTGAAATAGAAACCACCTCTTGCAGGGCCTGATCATGCCTTACCTCTGAAGGAGCAAAGCAGTCTTCATTGACTGGTTCCCTTATGCAGCTGCTGTTGGCAAAGCAGTGGGTTGTGCCCCAAACCTGGAGACACTGGGCAGCTAAAACTCCCAGAAGAGGCAGTGTTTTTGGCAGTAACAGTGGGTCTTGCTGGGAAACAGTGAGAGCTGCTAACATGCTTTGGTATGGTGCATGATACAGCATATGGCACATGGATTGTGAGCTGCCAGCACTTGTGATTCCTGCCAACTTGTCTTCCTCCAGCTTCATTCCCACTTTAACAAGGAGATGAAAAGTAGTAGAGTTGAACTTTGAAGGCAGTGGGACTTGGCCCATCCCCTTCAGCAAAAAGAAATTGGAAGTGTTGCAAGGGAGAAGTGGGGAGCCACATGGCTTTGAGTTATCTTTAGACTCTTGATGAAGTGATCAGAAGTGCTTGTGAATCAAAATGTGGGCAAGCCTGCAAACTGACATTTCAACTGATGCAAGTGGCAGAGACTTTCCATTATTTGGCTACAAGCTGCTGTAGAGCACTGGAAATCAGTCCAGCAGAGCAGTATTGAATGCATCCGGTGTAGCAGCCACGCTGTACTCAACGGCTCTGAATGACGCCTGAAGTGGGCCTACAAGAAGATAGGGGAAGGGATGTTTACAAGGGACATACAGCAATAGGACAAGGGGCAAGGGTTTTAAACTAGAGAAGGGTAGATTTAGATTGGACATTAGGAAGAAGTTCTTTCCTATGAGGGTAGTGGAACAACGGCATAAGGAGGTGGTGGGGGCCCCATCCCTGACAACACTCAAGGTCAGGCTTGACAGGGCTCTGAGCAACCTGATCTAGTTGAGGATGTCCCTGCTCAACACAGGGAGGTTGGACTAGATGACCTTTAGAGGTCCCTTCCAGCCCAAGGCATTCTCTGATTCTAACTGCATAGGCAGGCTGGTTATGAACATGACAGTGTTGAACTCCTTGGCAGGAGCAGACAATACATCTGGGAGGAATAAGCAAAAGTTTGCAGTTTGTCCTTTTCATACATTAGGAAGAACACCTTCCCCTGGAGTGTGGGGGTTTGCAAGACATGGAGGGACAGAACCAGCCCTGACCCAGTGCTAGGCAGAGCCCTGCTGCGAGCAGGAGGTTGGGCTGGAGGCTCTCAGGGACACCCACCACCACCGGCACTGCTGGGTTCTGCCAGACACAACTAGAAAGCGAGGGCTAATAGGCAGGGCCTGAGAAAAGACCTGAAGTATAAATGCCAGCCGTGAATAAATGGCAGAAAACTGTAACCATTTATTTTAATCTGCATATGGCTCATCACAGACAGGGTCTTCTGTGCTTTCAGGAATCAGCTTTCAGGTTTAATAGCCGCAGAAAAAGAGCTTTCAGTAAGTGGCTGCCACATTTAGACAGGTGATAAACACGCTGTTTTAAAAATAAAATACTAAAAAAAATCAATCTCGCTTCAGCCAGTACCATGGTCCTAGGAAGCTCAGCCAAGCATTGAGGTATGTGCCAGTTCTTCAGTGACCACACAGAATGCTCACTACTACGGTTCACTGTGTATTTATTCTGCCTGTGGCTGCATTCCTGGTCAGCAGAGCGCTGCACTGGGGAAGGCTTGCTATTTTCCATCCTTTGGAATGGAGCGAGGTTTTTGATGACCAGGCAGCACCTGGCATACAAATTAATCAGCTGAAAGACTTGGAACTAGTGTTTTAATTGCTCCTCCTGTATGGGGAGGAATTCACAACTTGCCTTTCATATAACAGTTGTGTATTCTGCCTCTTGGACCATTAAGATTTGCATTTTTGTCTGATTTGGTTCTTGTTTGCAGCTCGTATTCATCGGTGTGATGGTCTCTGGCAATAGCATCTCAGCTCCACACCCGGACAATGTATGAGTATAGAAAACCTTTTATTTTCCTCCATCAGCAATAGCTCTCTGCTTGTGCTCTTGCCTACCATCACCTGATGCTACCAGAACCGGGTTTTAATCCTTTAGCTTCTTTTCTCCAAGATGCTCTGTATGAACCAGCTATGAAGGCTTTTACATTCTTCTTCATGAGCTAACTTCTGCATCCTCTCTATGCCTTTTTTTCTCCTTTATTCCTCACGCATGTTTCTTGGAAAGTCGTAAAGGTAGCTGTCAGAGCTGTAAATCAACTTTAAGGGTAGATACGAGACTGGTTTTCCCATGTTAACTAAGGAAAGGAGTTCCCTTGTTAACCAGAAGGCTGGAGGCTAAAGTCTGCAGAAATGAGGTAGAAATTTTTATTACTTTTTTTTTTTTTTTAATTTGAAATGGCAATGAAGAAAAGCTAGCAAAGGAAAAACTGTGTTATCCATCTCCTGCTGTCTTTATGTCAGTCAGCATCAGATGATATTTTGACCAAAGTCAGAGTATAAAGTCAAACTGCGTGATACAGAATTGACTGTCGAATAAGGGAGGTGGGGCTGAAAGTAGCTTCTCGCCTTAAAACTTGATCGGGACAGAAACCTCATCTTACCTTTGATTTTAAGCTGTGTAAGGCAGTGCGGGCTGCTTATAGCTGGAATTCAGCTGATGCTATCCTATTTCTTTCCTGGCAGAAACGACATCTCTCAGCTCCTTTCCACAGCAGGTAAACCAAGCCTGTCATCCACATCTTCCCGTTGCCATGACTGACTCTTCGTCTTCTTTTTCAGTGAGGAAGAGGAGACTTGCAGAACTGAACGGGCCTATTTTTCCCAAGTGCAGAACTGGAGTGTAGCTCCTGGCTACGGAGGTCATTCCCGGTGATCTGTGCTACACTGTGGAAATCTAAAGGCAATAAGTGCCTTGACAGAGTATTTGTGGTGCCTCGGTTCTGTTTTTATGCACTAACAAGTTAAATTATCTAGCGGCTGTAGTTGGAGACTTTATCCAGTAGGACTGTTGTTTTCTGTAGAGTTGGAAGCTGTTCAAGCCAGTAACAACCTGCCCATTTTATGCAATCTCAGTTTAGAGTACATCCCAGTGTAAAAGTGACTCTTAATTAACCTGGGACCTAATTTTTCTATAAAATTCCTGCACGGTGTTTCATACAGTTAGGATGTGGTATGCATGAGTGAAAGATACAACTGTTCCACACAAATTATAGAAGTATTAAAAAAATACTTTATTTTTTTTTCGAATTGATCTCAACTAGCTATAGAGGAGCAACTAGTTTAACAAGCACTTCTGCTATCTAGAAACATGGCTGATTTCAAGAACTGTGAATTACATTTTTTTATCAACATCTGCTGAGTCAGTTAATTGGAGATGCTGTTTCAAATACATCCCTGTATTTCTTAGAAAAAAACTGATCTCCACCCCTTGATTAAATGGAATTTAAGGCCACCAATTATAAAACTATCTCAAAAATTGAGCAGTTCAAGATGGGTTAATGTCCTTCTGACTGAAGCATGTCTAAAGAAAACTGTCACCTTTAGAGATGTGATACAAATCCTAATCCCATGCAGATGGCCAAACCGATCAACAAACCAGAACCCTCTCTCCTAATCCCCACTCCCTTCAGTTTCCTGGTGTGAAAAGAACATGTCTAGATATTCACAGGAGACAAGTTAATTTCTCTCCCATCACCAAGTTGCCTAGATGACCATGCCCATTAATAAGATTTTGTTCTGCTAGGGATTGTTCTTTCACTGCTGTCCCTAATGTCTGCATAAATGCAGCTGTGGACATTGTGCCCTAGAAAAGCTGCTGAGGTGATACCCCAGTCCTGAACACACAGTGCACACAGTCTCACAGCTCTGTCAGACAGTTTTCTGGGAGGAATTCCCCACAGGCTTGCATGGCTCCCAGACAGGTGCGGTTTCGACCCAGCACTATCCCCCTCCAAAACTCCCGCTATTAACGTGGGTGGGATCCTGCTTGGTAGGAAAAGTCTCCTGGCAGAAGCATTTCTGTACTGAAGCTGTATTTTTAGTCTGATGACAACACATCATAGAAAATGTTCTCACTTGCTAGAAATCTGTCTGTGCACGTCTGTTATGGGTGAAGTTCTGCAGATGATTACACATATTCCAGCAAAAGTCACACAGATTTCTTCAGAGCTTGCGTGCAAATATCACCCGCGATTTAGCTCTGACCAACAAAGCAGAGAAACACTGGACTTTCAGCTATGTGGGAAACATATTTGTTGCTCTTCAAATCTTAATAAATGCACCAGTGATGTCAAATAAAATGCTTCACTATAGCTTCTTCCCCTCACCCTGCAAAAATTCCGTATCAGAAAATGAATACAGAAGATAAATACTTGAAAACATATTTAAGAGACAAAACAAGAAATCGGCAGGCAGCCTTCCATATGCACTGCGAAGACTTCAAAACGGTCAACTAAATTATCAAACCAGGGCCGCACAGTTTCAGCTGAACCATCCGCTCAGATTTGCACAGTACTGGTTCACCTCCTCCACTGGCTTCAGAACACAAATGAATCTTATCCTGGGAGATCCTGATGGTGCTGAGAAACCCAGACAGTCAAGGAGAGGCATCTGCAAAGCAAACAGCACTACCACAGGCACTACAACAGCATTTTTCCCTGAATGAAGAACAGCCCCTACAAAAAAAAAAAAGGCAAGAACCTTGTCCTGTATCAGTGTAGCAGCATCCAAATTAACCACACAGCCCAAACACAGATTATGCTCGCAGGATCACTCCACATTCCTCAGCTGATCCTTACAGAGCTGCTTTGCTGAAAGATGTATCTGAGAGCAGTGCTGCAGAGACAGGCTGTGCTGGCATCAGGCTTTGTGGTGAAAGGCATCAAACTGTGCAGTGATGGAGTTACAAAACAGGGATATTTAGGAGCAAATGGATCCTTGTCTCAGCAGCTCTCCACGGAAACAGGAGAAGGAAAGAAAGCCATCTGCTGACTGCGGTATCTGGAGGTCACAGCCAGTCCTGCTCAACTCTCACCTTCTGGAGCTAGCCTGCCTTCCCTCAGGCATTATGACAGAGGTGCCTGGATCTCACTACACAGTGTTTCACACAGCAAGTCGTTTTATGTATAAATCTGACAAAACTAACCCAGAAGCCAGGATAGAGAAGCTGCTCATGAGTTAATTTGCAGCAGGGAGGCTAAGGATGTCTCTTAACTGGGCTCTGCCCTCTCTGCAGTAAAGGGAACCTGGCTTTATGGACCTCCATCTGTACATCTCAAACCCTTCTCCTCCCTTGCCTTAGTGTGGCAAAGACCAGAAGAGGCCCCATGGCTCCTCTGCGCCTTTGGGGTACAACCCCAGGTGCCAGGAGCGCACTGGAGGGTTGTACATTGTAGCCAGGTCACCACATGGCAGGCAGCTAGCAAGGTCTCAGCATTTACCTCTGTAGAATTAAGCACCTCCAGCATAACAGGTGGTGCGTATTTGCGCAGTACTTAAAAAAATTACAATGGAAGCTCTAAAGGTTATTTTTCACCATAGGAGTTTCAAAAGTTGACATACAAAATATAATTGTTGGCATTCTGTACTGCTAAGTGATACAGAAACAGCCTTCCAATCAGATTACAGCGTTCCAGACTTGCTGACAGACTGAATTATAAAATGGTGTTCTTTTTTAGTCTAATACATGAAGAAAGCATAGTATAATATGTAAGTCAGGGCACTCCCATAAGTATTCTAGACCAGGCCTGTAAGTACATCTTGTATTTTTTTTCCACAAATATTCCAGTCCTCAAAAGCACAGAGGTTAACTCGCCACCAAGTCTTGGGAGGCAAGATGTCAGGGAAACACAGGTACTCCTTAGACTTCTGCCGATGCGAATTTTCCAATTTCTTCTCCAGTATGGATTGTGCACAGATTTACTACTATTTAATAGTAAATACCATCCTAAAAAGATTCTCAGAGGAGACATTCGTAAGTTTCACAGTTTTGCTTCATGAAAGGAATAAAGACAGTTGCTGAACCATTGATTTCATGCTAGCAATACTGGGAGTAAGAAGAAATACTTGCCCTGGCTTTAATGGAACCCATGCCCACGTCTTTAAGCTGCCAGCCAAGCCAACCGTGAGGCCTTGCTGATCTCACAGCACCGTGGGAGAAAGTTACCATCTCTATGAAAGTAACATTGCCCTAACTGTCACTAAACAACTACAGAAACCTGAGTAAACTTTTCTGGCTTTTAAAAGCAGTTGCCAGTAAAAATCCCCAACACACCAGTGATTTTTGGTTTCCCTTGACTGACTACTATTGAGTACCAAGAATGACAGTAAGCTTCAAAGACATTTTTCAGTCACGACATCTACGCTATTAATAAAACCTTTCTGTACATTGTACAGCATCAGGCACACAAAGCAGCAGGCAGAGAAGTATTTTGAGCTCACATGCTGTGGATTCCTTCAAATTCAAAGACAATTTCTCCACCGGTAGGAGCTGGAAATCGCATAAACATCTTGTAGCTTTTCGAAAACTCAACCATGTTTACAAAGCACAAACGCTCCCCAAATCTTGAATTATTCAACTTGGATAAAGGATCTTGAAATCTTCTTATAGCTGTTGCTGACATTTATGCACACATGTTGGCATTGCTTCCAGTGCCATAATGCTGGTATCTTGACAGTCTCTGTGCTCCTCTCTGTCTGTTTCAACATGCTTCAAGCTGTCCTTTCTTCCTAGTGGAAGCAGAGCTGAGCCTTGGCTATTTCATGGACAAGCTAAGGGAAACAGCAGTTCCCAGTGAGACAGAGCATTTGAATGAAGATTGCTTTTGCTGTTAATTGTAGAATAACAGAATGGTTTGAGCTGCAAGAGATCCTTAAAAGCCATCTAGTCCCACCCCCTGCAGGGCACAGTGACATCTGCAACTAGAGTGGGTTGCTCAGAGCCTCATCCGCCTGACCTTGAATGTTTCTAGGGATGGGGCACCTACCACCTCTCTGGCCAACGTGTGCCAGTATAGGAACTGTTCATCCTAAAGGTCCCCCACAAGTAGGGGTGGGCACACAGTATCTGTGGGCATTTGTGCCAGTTACAAGAGGGACCCTTATGCTGCCTTCAGCCAGTTTTACACAGAAGTCAAGTCACTGACTTCAGGTAACTATTCTTTGCTTCTCATTGGTATAAAATAAAGCAAGAGACATTGGCAGATGGTGTGTACGTAGTATCCCCAGCTCTAATCTGGTCACATACCGATACCCAACTGATACATCTGCTGTTTTTACATCCTAGCACTCGGATTGAAGCCAATACATGATCAGTGGAGGGGTCAGACAGATAAATCTCCATGCAGGAGGAAAATAATGGAATTGTTCTAATGCCTCTAGTATTTTTTAATTGTGAGCGTCTGTGTCCCATTGCACATACTCTGCTCCCAAATCCCCATGGTAGAGGCCACACTGCAGAACTGTACCCAAGGAGAGGAATCTTGTAGTGCTGGTGATAGCTGGGCACTCTGGTAATTTACGGTCAAGTAGATGGTTTTCAGAGCGTACTCGAGGCTTAAAGGCAGCATATGAACAAGACTTTCCGAGCCAACACATTTTCATGATTTCCACACCTCACTGAATAACAGACAGATAGGGATCTGGTTAGAGAAGCCTTTTCGCATTAGCACATGTCAGATTAACTAATGAAAGAGCTTAATCTTTTCCTGCATCCAGCGTCCTTTGCGAGACATGCTCAATAGGTACCCTTGGCCGTCTCCTTGTACATTCACACTCCTCCTTAAGTGTCTGTCCTGAAGCCCTTGAATTCACCTTGAGGTCTTTCTCTTGACAAACAGGACAGCAAGCTGTAAGACCTTTGTTGCGACAACTTGGACATGTCAGAACAAGCTGCCGGCAATGCTGGCTCGAACAAAGTTTATACTGGTCCCACAGTGTCCCACAGTACCTGCATGCTGGATGGATGAAGAAAAGAAAAA
>WEIS01055162.1:0-11126 GCA_013389965.1 Todus mexicanus | reverse complement strand
TTATTTGGGTACAGATGATGCAGGACACACAAGCTGCCAACCTGAGCATCCCCACCCACCTGCAACAGTGACCACTGTTGCCTTTTTTTGCTGGAGTGATTTCTTGTCTCTCCTTCCTTGCACCTCAGTTTTGTACAAGCAGTAATAACAGCATATCTGATGCTTGACTTCATTTCCACTAGTACAGGGAGACGTGAAACAATTTTCTATCTCTTGTCTTACTTGTTTCCGAAGGAAGCAAATTCATGGGATCTAGTATGTACTAGGATGTTTCTGTTTTAATTATATAGGACTGAGCCTTAAGGATTGCATTTGGTTTTACTCACCCTCCTTGACAAGAGATCCTGATATGGTGATGCTGAGCTCGGAAGCTGTTTTGCTAACTTTTAGTTGCTCGGCTGTAGAGTAAGATTTCAGAAATTCGCCTGACAGCTCACAAGCTTTGTAGAAATATCTCGTTCTCAGCAGGGAGGTTGGCAGGTTTGCTTGCCCCATCAAATATTAAATGAATCTTTTGTTACAGTGCAGCTATGCAGTGTAATAGAAGAGTGTTGGCGTTGCAGTGCAACAAAAATAGTGGGAAGGTTTGGGAGTAGAGTTAACAAACAAGTTAATATTTTTGAGCACTAGTCCAGTGGAAGAGTTAAGTAATCCCATCTCTTTACTGCCTGTGGGAATGTATGGAGATTAAAAATGGGCATAGATAGGCTGTGTAATACTGAATATTGTCACGTCAATGAAGGTTGTACGTTTGGATGCGTGTGACCACTTTTTGTGGAGTGGCTTTGGGTTTATGGACTGAATCAACAGAGCCTGGCACTAACCAGTGCCTCATGCTTGGAGAAGGAGAAATTCCTGTTGAGTAACCAGCAGAGTACTGGGGTATACAGCCTTAAGTCTTCCTTCCACCACCTGTGATCTAGCAGCTCTCTGGCAGTGAGACTGGAAACATAATGTGAGACTCACCAGAAGCTTCGAGATTGCTCTCCCCTTTAGACCCACCAGCAAGGTTATATATCAAGGAGATGAACATTTTCTACAACTCAGATCTACCTCTGACAAAACTACATCTGTATTTAGGTGAAGATGTGAAAGAATTGCCTAAAATTGGGAAAGCTCAGCTCAGGTGTAGTGTTTCTAACCCCAACGGTCAGGTTGTCTGTCACGGTAGAATACATCCTCTCTGCTTTTGGTTATCTGTATTTCACTGAAGTTCCTGGGCTGAATTTCCTAAGAACTTCTTCTAGAATTAACATCAGATATTTATGTTAAGACGCTTTTTAGCGCTGAATGCTACAGATGTCGGCGAGAGCCTTCTTTTGCCAGTTGCAACTCAAAATGATCCCACTGATATTAAGGTTCCCAGGCTTCATGAATCAACAGAAGCATATCCCTGTAGGGTTTTAAATTAACAGAGCAGTCATGATGTCTTTTGCAGAGCCTAATCTGGCATAATTGGATTTCAGATATTTAGCTGGACCAACGCCCTTCCGCTCCGATACAGCTAAAACAAAGTTCTCGAAAAAAATCCAGCAGACACTTACTGTTCTGTGCCTACCTTGTGAAAAACAGGATGCTACTTGCACAACTGCCTTTCTCCAACTATTTCTTCAGTTTTTGACAAGCAGTTGTCATGTCTTTTGTGTTACTAGATTGGTGGTAGTCATGACTTCAGGAAGAGCTGGTGTCATTCCTTTTGTTAATATCTGCTGAACAAGGCTTTCCTGGATATCCCTACATACAACCTGTGATGTGAAACAAGCAGAAGTGTGAACGATGACAGGTGTTAATATTGAAATACATTGTGGTTGCCAAGCGTGGTAGCGTGTGTCTAGTTTTCTTTTTCTTGATCAATTTTTTTTTTTTGTAACTCTTTTAGGGACTTTTGAATTGCTCGAAGCACACTGTAATCATGCTTCAGTCGTTTAGTGTTCTGGCCAACACAAGGAGTACTAAACTGTTGTAAGATCATTTACACTGATAGTTAGTTGTTGCGTGTTCAAATTTATTGAAGCTCTGTTAATCTCTTCCTCCAGATCAATTGCTTGATGAGCTGCAGCTGAAATATTTAACGCTTCACACTTATGCCATTGGAGATGGAGGCCAAAGCCAACAATCTCGTTTTCGGGTGTCAGCGAAGCTCAACGTCTGACGATGACTCTGGCTGTGCCTTGGAAGAATATGCCTGGGTCCCCCCAGGCCTCAGGCCAGAGCAGGTACCAGCTGTTCTTCTGCATTTTTAAAATAAGCCTTCTAAGGACACAGGGAGTGATACGCTGCCTCTGCAAGTCAAATCGCATTGTTACAATGTATTGTTACAACTCATCATTGTTATAATTCATCTAGATCACCTTTTGTTTCCTATTCCAATGAGGCTGTGTTTACGCAGCACCAAGGTGTTTTTTGTTCCAAAGAAAAGGCTCCGGTCACGATTTTTCAATAAATGTGTGCCACAGAGGTATGTATTGTCAAGTTTTAGATGCAGCATAGAAATGTACTTTCTCTTTTTGAAAGAAGTCATTAGGTTAAATTAAAGCTCGTGGCAGACCTCGTGGCATTGTGCTACTTGCCCAGTGCTTCACTGCGCTCATACGACTCTTTAAATAATTAAGACATTTGACATCTAGAACATGTAAGTTACTGCAGCGCACAGGAACAAAAGTGTTCTGTCACTGTGACAAGTAGTAATGTATCTTACGCTTGTTTATATAGTTGTACACCTGCCATTTGTTCATGCCAGGATTCCTCTTGTACGGTCTCTGGAGCTGACGCTCGTGGCTTGGTTGGGCTGTTCCTTCCCCTCTTCCCTTTCTGCTTTATCTTTTATAACATCACGATAATGGAAATGCAAGTGAAAGTTGCTATGGGAGATCAAAATGAACCTCTCACAGTATTCATTTAGTTGATGATATGGCAGCTGTGCTAAAGCTGTGTGCTCAGTGACATCCAGGATTCAGACTTCAGTGTTACATGGACAGAGTGGCTTTGCAGCGTCTGCTAACAGAGGCAGAGCAACCCTCCATCAGCTTGCAAGCTCATACAGTCCATAGTTAGAAAGGTACAGGAGATGTGTCCTTTTTGCTCTGCAGAGATTTTCATAATCATGAATCAAGTAACAAGTCAGCAGGAATGGCAAATGATGGGCTATTTTTAGGGAAACTCTATCACTTACTTAGGCATATATAAGAATCCTGATGAATCAGACCATAAGGCAGACAGCAAGCTAACATTCTGCCAGAGCAATTAAATGCCCTAAAATACCCTCATAATCCAGCTAGCTCAAACTCGCTGAAAGTTTTTTTTTCAAGAATGACGACTTATTTTGAGAACAGGGCAAAAAACTTGAGAAAAGGGCGTAAAGTATCTTTAAAGCTTCGCACGTTGTTATCTTTTCCCGAAGCTTCTTGAAATACAGTTGGTAGGAAGTGGGCTTACAGTAGACTTACGATGTTTAAATTTTGGCTAAATGAAGACCAAGTCATGTTTCGTACAACCTTTCCCATATCATTTTGATCGCTTCCTGAGTGAAGTGACTGATTACGGCTTCTTTTTCATCTGTCTTGCACAGTAATAAGCTGTTGACCTGAACATTATTTAAATCTGGATGGCAAGCGATATTTTTGCCAGTAGTCGGCTCTTATTCACAGCCCCAGGCCTCGTGACAAGCTGGAAACTGCATAGGAAAAACAGTAAATCTGTAGCTGTTCCACAAAAATATTTTTTGCCATTGGGCTTTGTCATAGTGTTCATTACAGCTTTCCTGTCGTAATTTTCTTTTGAAAAAAAAGAAAAGAAAAAAAAAGAGTGAAGATTGATAGGTGTGTACACCTAATACTGATTTCTTTATCAAAAACATGCAGCCTGTGAAAATGTCATAGTTAATTTGCATCTGATTGAAATGTGGCTGGATCCAACCCTCCTCCCAAGGGAAGGATGTTTCCACCTTCTTACGAAAGCCCACATGGAAGCAATGAAAGCCGATGCTTTGGGTGAACCCGATCAGCAGGAGACTACAAAACAGCTTTTGTCTCAACAATGTGTAAAATGCAGAGAGCAAATTAAATTTGTTTATATAGTGGCTGTTTTCTGGAAAGCTTCATGCCTTGTATGGTAAATTGCAGAGGGAAACTTGGAATTTCCACGGGGTTGTTGACCAGCCCTGAAGGGGGTGGGAATAATGAGAACATTAAATGTGCATAATTTATGATACCCCCCTAATTGTCACTGCAGATTGCATTCCAGGAAAGCAATTCAGCAGCTGGGTGCTAGTTTTATCAGAGACAATTCAGGTTTGCTGAGCTGGTCATCTGGGTCTCGTATTTACAGCACAAACCCTGTCACAGGCCTAACGTAGCGTGACCTTCCTCCTTCGTAAATGAGACTTGAGGTAAAACAGTAGCTGAAGGATGCTTGCAGCGCTTGGGTGATGTGTGTCCCTCGGTCTGAACTCTGTGTTCTTCCTGGTCAGGTCCAGCTATATTTTGCCTGCTTGCCGGAGGAGAAGGTCCCTTACGTTAACAGCCCCGGAGAGAAACACCGAATTAAACAACTTCTCTATCAGCTGCCACCCCACGATAATGAGGTAAATACAGAATTTAGGATGCGCCATCAGGGTTTAGGTCTCCCTGGTGGCTTTTACATGAATTACCTACCTGCGTATTTATTACAAGCCTAAACGGTGGCCTGCAGTGGTATCTGACCTATAAAGCAGCACCGTGTGTACACTGAGCCCATTGTTTAGCTGTCCGGTTGGCTTGTGTGCAGATAAGAGAGCTGTCTGGAAGGACACTGCCTTTGCTTGTTAGGGAGGCTGGTGTCACTGCAATAAACTTAACACAAGTTGGTTTTATAGTGTTTGCAGCCACCCACCAATTACCAGGAACCTACGAATTCCTGGCATTGCATTGTAGCGCACAAAAAGGATGCTTTGTGATAGTAAAAGGTTTGCATCTCAGATATGCAGTGTAATTTGGAGTAGAAGTGGAAATAACAAACAAGCTCTTTGTAAGGAAAAAGGGGCGGGGGTGTCAATACTTAAGATCTTGTGTATACTGCAGTACTTAGTTGCGGGCACTTAACCATAAATCTAAAGGACAATGTTCTGGCTGAGTTAGGTTCATTCCATTATTTTGGGAGAGCAGCAGGCTTTGGTTCAGCTTTCTAAAATCTTATTTCTCGCCTAGACAACTTCTTAGCTTAGTATGGTGGGGGTTTTTTTCCCCTATAATGCAAAATATCTCTCTGTCCTACTTTTGTATTACGCCACATCAGCTAAATATCAAGGTGGTAGAGGAGACAAGTTGGAGGAATTTAATGATGATTGCCAGCACGCCTGGTGAATTTCTTGCATATGTGCACTGACTTATTAATTGTTTACTTTAAAAGCTCGGTATCTAAAATAAGCTCTCCTGTGCTTACTCTGGAAGGTGAGATACTGCCAGTCTTTAACTGAAGAAGAAAAGAAGGAACTGCAGATGTTCAGTTCTCAGCGCAAGAAGGAGGCACTCGGCCGAGGCACAATTAAACTCCTCTCGAGAGCAGTGATGCATGCGGTTTGTGAACAGGTAACCCTACTGGTGCCACAAGCCCACTAGCGGGCTGGATAACATAAAACTATAGTACATCAATATTATGTGTAAGCTTATCTCTGTCTGTTGGAACACCAAAAAAAGAAATTAAAAAAAGAGTATTTTTGACACTGCATGTACATAGAAAGAAGGTAGTGCTTGCTTAAGCAAAACACAACCTTTGATACTGGGAATGAACTGAACCTTTGATACGTTTCCTGCTAAAAAAACCCTTTTGCTGACTCAAACTAAAGTAATGACAAAAGAAAAACAGGCTTATGTTTAAAAATGTTATTATGTATAAAATAAACTTCTGTTCACCAAAGGTTTGTTTATGCACAGTTTGTTTAGACCAAAATTGAGAATATTTTTTCCCTCTTGTCAGAACCTGCATATTGGATTTGGTGTTTTAATCTAATTTAAAAGCTAGAAGCTACTGGGTTGGGATGGAAAGTATGTTCACTTTCTGGTTTTCTTCCCTAGTGTGGTACAAAAGTAAATGGTGGTGAGGTTGCAGTTTTTGCCTCAAGAGCTGGGCCTGGTGTGTGCTGGCATCCCTCGTGTTTTGTGTGCTTCACATGCAACGAGCTGCTTGTTGACCTTATCTACTTCTACCAAGATGGAAAAATTCACTGTGGCAGACACCACGCTGAACTTCTCAAACCTCGATGTTCAGCCTGCGATGAGGTAAATAATTCACATTTTACAGTCACATTTGACTCCTGTTGTTCAGTTAACAAATTACATCTCTCGGGCGGTTCCTAACTTCAGATGCATTGGTTTAAGAAGTCAGGACTCTGTTGCACAGATGCGTTTTAAGGTTGAGAGGGTGTCAAATTGGCAGTATTACAAGCAGTATGGTATTTAGAAAGCACACTCTTGTTTGTATTTAGAATTGAATCTTGTAGATTGAATTTTTTTTAAAAAAGGATCTGTACAGATATTCCAAAATATCATCCTGATAGCAGCTTCATTAATGGTTGAGTTCTTACACTCTCTATTTTATTTTTTGCTTTAAGAAGTATTTTTCCTTTTTTCTGTTTTCTCTTTTTTTTTCATTACTGAAAAGGTCAGAATACCATAGTTTGTGAACTGCGTAGTTAGGATATTTTGCACGTTCTCTGAGTACCAAGGTGAGGTTTTGGGTGCGTTAACTAAAAGTTTGCTTTTTCTCTCTGCAAAGATCATTTTTGCTGATGAGTGTACAGAAGCCGAGGGTCGCCACTGGCACATGAAGCACTTCTGTTGCCTTGAGTGTGAAACAATCCTGGGTGGACAGAGATACATCATGAAGGATGGGCGACCATTCTGCTGTAACTGTTTTGAATCCCTCTACGCAGAATACTGCGAGACCTGCGGGGAACATATTGGTAAGTATGTCCTTTTTATGCGTTAAACTTAAAAATGAAGGGAAAGCCTATTTATGAAATTGTCACGTTACAAAAGTGTGGATTCTGCACGTTGATTTTTTAGAGAAACCCAAAGCATTGCTTTTTTTCCCCTTTCCAGGTGTTGACCACGCTCAGATGACCTATGATGGACAGCACTGGCATGCCACAGAGACTTGTTTTTCTTGTGCTCAGTGCAAGACCTCTTTGCTTGGCTGCCCTTTCCTTCCAAAGCAAGGGCAGATTTACTGCTCGAAAACCTGCAGCTTGGGAGAGGATGTTCACGCCTCCGACTCTTCTGATTCTGCGTTTCAGTCCGCTCGATCCAGAGATTCCAGGAGGAGCGTTCGCATGGGAAAAAGCAGTCGGTCAGCTGACCAGTGTCGCCAGTCTCTCCTCCTGTCACCGGCTCTCAATTACAAGTTTCCCGGCCTCTCAGACAATGCTGATGATACTCTTTCTCGTAAGCTGGATGACTTAAGCCTTTCAAGGGAAGAGGCAAGCTTTGTTAATGAAGACTTCTGGAAAGGAAGAGTAGAGCAAGAAATGCCTGAAGATCCTGAAGAATGGGCTGAACATGAAGACTACATGACTCAACTCCTTCTGAAGTTCGGTGATAAAAGCCTCTTCCAGCAGCCTGCTGAAGTAGACATTCGATCAAGCGAGCACTGGATTTCTGATAGCATGGTCAAGAGCAAGTTGGACTTGAAAAAAAATAATCCAAGCCTAGCAAGTAAGAAGTATCAATCAGACATGTACTGGGCCCAGTCACAAGATGGCTTGGGTGACTCTGCATACGGCAGCCACCCAGGCCCTGCTAGCAGCAGGAAAATCCAGGAGCTAGACATGGAACATGGGGCGTCAGGATACAAACACGACCAAACACCGTGGTATGGAGGTTCACTTGAATGTTTGTCTGACCTGAAACAGCAAGAGCAAAGTGTTCGAGACTCCATGGATTCTTTGGCTTTGTCTAACATAACAGGTAATGGGGGGGAAAATATGACTGGTTTTGATGGAAAGGTCAACCGAAGCATGTATGGCAGGGTATTGTCAACTTTTAATGTCTGTGATTCCTAAAAAGCTTTAGCAGCAAGAAGAGATGCACGTGAAGTAGGCAATAGCTTTTATCAAGCACATACTCTTCCACAAGATACATTTCGGCTACTTAAATTGTACTAACTTCTCCTTTCCTTTTGAATTCTCTTTGGTTTATAACAAAAAAAACCAAAACAAAACAATGTTATATAGAGTTAAGAATGGTCTTGGACTATACATTTTTAATATACAAACAGCCACTTTAAGCAAATGAAGGTTTATTTTTTCCATCTATAGGATAACACTAAAGACAATCTGCAAAATGCTTTAGGTAATTTCCTGATATGCTTGTAAAAATGTGTAGAAATTCGTAAAAGATAGTAACCCTCTAAGCCTTAGGAAATGAGGTTTATGTGCGTATCTTTCTCTGTTGACTAAAGAGAAATTGTTAATCCACTTTTGTCAACTTCCTTGTTAAACGTGATAGAAATTAGCCACAGGNTTTTTTTTTTTTTCTTAGAGGCTTAGGTTTCTGTGTGCGTTAGAGCTGTTTAAAAAATTTAAGGACACCAAGAGTGGAAGAAGTACAGTGTTAGCTAATTGAATTCGTTGGTCATCAGAGCTAACATTTAGGATTTGTTTTGACTTAAACCATTTATTACTCCTTTTAGTAATAGCTACAAAACCCACTAATGAAGTCCACTTTACTGAAAAGAAATGTGTAATATTTTGTTACAATATGTATCTCTTTGCTAGTCCTCTCATAATCCTTTTGGGTTTTTTTCCTCCATTCCCACCACAGGGGCTTCAATGGATGGAGAAGGCAAGCCACGGCCGTCTCTCTACTCTTTGCAGACTTTCCAAGAACTGGAGGTAGAGGACTGTGAGAAAATGAGCAACATGGGAACTCTGAATTCTTCAATGCTCCACCGGAGCACAGAGTCCTTGAAGAGTCTGAGCTCAGAGTTGTGTCAGGAAAAGGTCTTGCCAGAGGAAAAGCCGGTGCATATGCCCGTCCTGAGAAGATCTAAATCCCAGTCTAGACCACAGCAAGTGAAGTTTTCAGATGATGTCATTGACAATGGAAGTTACGAGAATGTTGAAATACGTCAACCTCCGATGAGTGAAAGGACTCGCAGGCGTGTTTACCATTTTGAAGAGCGTGGAAATCGGCCTTCTCATCATCGTAGAAGAAGTAGGAAGTCTCGTTCAGATAATGCACTTAACTTGGCCGCAGAAAGAAAATGCTCTCCAAGAGAAAGATTTCGTTATTACTCCCCTCAGGATCATGAAAAATTTATTCAAAATAGAAGCTCCCGTGAGATTCGGGCATATATTCAAAACGCGGAGCTGTATGGACCGTATGCCCATACTAGGTCTGATTATGCACTGCGGAATCAGGTGGTTGACAAATTTTTTGGATTGTATGGCGAGGAGGATGACTCCTGGTGTTCAACTTCATCCTCATCATCTGATTCCGAAGAGGAAGGATATTTTCTAGGACAGCCAATTCCACAGCCACGGTCACTGAGATATCCATACTATACAGATGACCTTTCTGGTCCAACTACTGCGTTATCTAGTTCTCAGTTTGGACAAAGGACAACCAAATCAAAGAAGAAGAGGGGCCACAAAGGCAAAAATTGCATCATTTCTTAACTTGTTTCGAACGGTTGGGAAGACCAGTCAACTCTGTAGCTACAGTTTGAACCACGTCTTTTTATATTAATAACTGTACTTAGGCAAGTTGCTAAGGTTCTTAATGCTTTGCCAGTGTAAATGATAACCCTGCCAGGATTTACCTTGTACAAGTAACGTTCAGAAATGTCACCATGCCAAATGATGATCTGCTCAGATATTTGCCAGGTTTACAGGTCGTGTCTCAGCTGTCAAAATACCGTTATTGCAGTTCTATTGTAGACATTTTATTTTATGCTCGCTATTCACCTATGTTGAATTATCTGAGGGAATGAAATTGTCACTCCTGTGCTCTGTAGCTACACCCACACAGGGTGATCTTTGACTTTTTCCTCTTACCTCCAAGAAAAGAAAGGCTCTATGCTGTGCCCTTTCTTCATTGATAAAAATCCATCTTCCTCCTTCAAGTTTCCTTACCAAAAATGGATTGATTTTTAATTTCTTTTTCTTTGGGGAAAATACTTCTTTTCCAAAGAGTCCGCCATTAAGGAGGCAAAAATCAGTACGTGGGAGCTGAAATGCTTGAGGCCTTGATGCATCCTAAAGCAGCAGTAAATGGTTTATTCATTTAATTTCCATGTCCTTTCCCTCCCACCCCAGTTTATTAAGAATTGCATCCTTCTCTAAGAGTTGGTTTGTTTTTTTTCTCTTGTGCCTGTTTAAAGGAAGATTTAATTCAGCTGCTGGCATTGGACTTGGCTGCCAATGAGCGGTGACGTTTTTAGGCCGTGCCCCCCAACCCCCAGCAGTGAAAGGGAGAGGTGCAACTCCTGGAGTCCTTTGCTCAGGCATGTAACCCCATTTAAGTCAATGAATCTACTTACGTAACAAATACTTTCATAAGGGCTTAAAGGATTAGGCTCCAGAATTGTGTCTTTTCAAAGGCATTATCCAGGTTTTAAAATGTATTAGCTGCGATTCTGAATCCCAAAAAAAAAACCCCACAAACCACCCCGCAAAAAACCTTTGATATTTATAATGTAGTATTTCATAGGCTTAAATGTATTCATAATTTAACAGTGCAAATACTAATGTACATATTGTACAGTTAAAATTTTAAAAGCTGAATATTTTTATATCCCTGAATTTGAAGACGTTTGTTACAATATCAAAATTAGATTTGTTAGGGGTTTAACGGCAGCATTATGGATGAAATATTGCTTGTATTTTAGTCAGGGGGTTTAAGTTGAAAAATATTGAAAACTGTTTAGTGCAAAACAGCTTAATTTTGTCTACTAGGTATTAAAAGCTCTGTATGCATGGCGGGGCTATGTAAATACTCTCTAAACTATGGCCCTCTTAATCTTGCAAGTGTTATTTATGGGTCAAGCAAAATGTAAACTATATAAATGTAAAAACCACACAAGCCTGGAATATATCAGTATAACAAATATGCAAATCCTGTGGTTGTGGATTTCTGTTTTCTTTTTTTTTT
>WEIS01055161.1:9891-21050 GCA_013389965.1 Todus mexicanus | reverse complement strand
CTGGTGTCCCCTCCAACCCCTCTGTGCTCCCCAGGATCCTCTTGAACCCACCCAGGACCTTCTTCTGCCCCCAAGAGCCCCTCGCACACCTACTCCGTGACCCTCTGGGCACCCTGAAACCCTCATGTGTGTCTCCCAGGCCTCTCTGTGCCCCCCAGGACCTTCTTGAACCCCCCAGAAACTTCTTTCACACCCCTTTTGTTATCCTCTATGCCCCCCAGGACCCTCTTAAACCCCCCAGGACCCTCTTTCCCACCTCCTCCATGACCCTCTGTACCCCCTGGGACTCTCCCAGGACTCTCTGTGCCCCGCCCAAACCCTCAATTTTCCCCCCACCGCAGACAGACGGTGCATCCACACCTCTCCTGTGCCAGGTTTATTTAAAAACAGTTCAACCGCTGTCGCAGGGAACAGCTCGACTACATCGGGGAAGGGGGGCAGGCGGCGGAGCCCAGGTTATGCTTCAGACAATACCTTAAATAGAATCATACAAATAGGAAAAAAACCCAAACAAACAAGGGAATAAAATATTTACAGGAACCCAGTCGAGGCAGGGGCGGCGGAGGGCGAGGAAACCTTCCTCAGGGGGCTCTTCCTCGAAGGTTCCTCATCAGAAAAGTCCTTCAGCAGGAGAACGGGGCCGCCAAGAGGCTTCTCCATTTTGGTTTCAACCCTTTCCTCCAGGAACTAAGACATCACGGGGATGGGGGAAGATTTTGAAGTGTTTTCTTCGCCCTCCCAAAAAATAATAATCAAACTATTTACAATCAAAACAAATTATTTTCTTTTTTTAAAAAAAAAAAATAAACAAAACCAAGAAAACCAACTCGAGAAGCCCCTCTAACTTCACAAACGAGAGCGGGAAGAGACGTAAAGTTCTTAAAAAAAAATATAACTCGAGCTGAATTTGCCAGGGGAAAGCGATGGCGGGGGGTAGGTTACGCGATCTGGGGTCACCAATTTGGGGTCACCAATTCAGGCTGCACATGGACACCCGAAGAAAACCAGTGACCTCCGGTCCTGCCTCCAGCACGGGCAGATTTCGTGGTGGGGAGCGAAGGGAGGGTCCCCCAGAGGTTGGTCCTGCAGCAGTCCCAGGTTCCGAAACCGCTGCCCCTGGGATGGGGAACGGAGCTGAAGGGATGACGCCGGTGGTGTTTGAATGCGACTCAAGAGCAGCCAGAGCTTCCCAGGAGCTCGGGGGAGCGATTCCTGGACCCGAGAGGCACTTAAACCAATTCTGAATTTACCAATTTCCTGCAGGCTACGAGAGGAATCCTGACGAGCTGCCCCAGAACCCCACTGACAGCAGCAAAAAGTGGCTGAAACACCCCCCCTCAAGTGCGACGAAATGGGAGGGGAGTTATTCAGGCTGGGCTGCAGCGCTGCGGCTTTTCCCCCGAGATCACATCGTCCCTGAAAATTCCAAGTAAGGCTGGAAGGCCTGACCCCAACCACCGTCCCTGGCAGCATGTTTGGTCCAAAATGCGAGTTGTTGTGCCTCCTCCCGCCCCGACGTTGCCATCGTTACCCTAAAAGATGAAAGGTCAAGACGACAGCTTAAATAAAACTCAAGAGTTGACATAGTAACTCCAGGCTTTAGAGAACGACAGTCCGGGAAACGAGGAAACCAAAGCTGGGAAAGGTGCCGAACGTCGAGATTTGCCGAGAGGGGGAGGAAGGAAGAAGCCTGAAGTTGGGAGCCTTGAGAGCGTCGCTCAGTCAGGAGATGGGTTCCCAACGGCCGCGGTTTGCGGAGGGGAACGGCTCCGTCCCAAAAGAAACAAGTGCTTTGTCACGTTGAAGGCGGCCACCGACGGTCGCTGAGCGGCCACGCGGGACCTCGACTCTGACCAGCAGGGGAATTTAGGACAGTTGAGTGCAGACCCCGCCAGACTCGACTAGTTCAACTGTGCTTTTAGACTCATCGCAAAGCCTCAGCGAGAAACGGGGGCACCTCCGAGGAGCCAACAAAGACAGTTTCACCTTTTTTTTGTTGTTGTTGTTGTTGCGTTTTTGTTGTTTTGGGGTTGGTTTTGTTGTTGTTAAAACCTGCAGCCCCTGCAGTTCAGCTGTCGATCATTTCCGACAGTTCCAGGAGGAGGTCATCCTCATCCTTCCCTGGGTCCAGATCAATTTCTGCTTCCAGTTTACCTCCGGAGATTTCCCAAATGAGTTTCTCGAAATCGTCTTCCACAGATAAAGGTGCTTTCCCCGATCCCGTGGAGCTCAACCGGCGCGTCTTCACCGGGACTTGGGGAGAAGCCGAAGTGGAGCTTGAGACCTCGGAGTGCGCCACGGAGTCTGCCTGGCTCCCGAGCTGCAGTTCGGGGCTTGGAAGAAGCAAGAGAAAGAGAGAGAGAATGAATCAGAAACTTGATGTTTCATGCGACAGGCACTGATGAAGAAAAAGTACGTGCTGTGGTTGTTACCTGGCTTTGGGTTTTTCTCTCGCAGGTATGGTGACCAGGCTGTTCTCCGGCAGAGCAGGAACAACGGCCTGGGAGTTGGAGAATCAGAGAAACACTTTGGTTAGAAGAGACCTTCAAGATCATCAAGTCCAACCATCCCTCAGCACTGCCAGGGCACCACTGCCCCGTGTCCCTCAGCACCACATCTCCACGGCTTGGAAACCCCTCCAGGGATCAGGGGGACTCCACCCCTGCCCTGGGCAGCCTGGGACACGCCTGGGGAACTCTTGACAGTGGGCAAGAAATTGTTCCTCAGCTCCAACCTAAACCTCCCCTGAGGCAATTTGAGACCCTCTCCTACAACCTGCTCCTTGGGAGAAGAGACCCAACCCACCTTACTCCAGCTTCCTCTCAGGTAGCTGAGGGAACGGAGACCTGTAGAACATTTCAGTTTTCCATCTTATCTCCAAGAGGAGAGCAAAACTTGGGCACAAATTTCACTAAGGACCCGCTCCTGCCCCAGCCACTCTCTTACCACAGCTGCTTTTTTAGCTGAAGGCTCCTTCATGTCCCCACCAGTGGTACTCAAGGGCTTCACAGCTGCCACAGCAGAGGGATGGCTCTCGGCTGCCTTCCGTTTCAGCGTCTGCTTTGTGGGGGAGCTGCCTTTGCCATCCGAGGGCTTCAGGCACACCTTAGATTTGGCTGGAGCAAAGGAAGAGAGAAGCGGTAAGAGTCTCACTGTGCCTCAGGATAAAAAACAACACAGGTTTCTTAACAGTCCCATAATCCTGCCAGTTAACTACACTTGGCCAGCACGCTTCCAGTTCCGTTTCCTCGATTCCCAGCAGAGTAAACTGTATTTACCAACAAGCCATAAACAGAAGTTACAAAAAGGAGCCAGAGCTATGACGAAACCCATCATCTTCTGCCTTTCTTCCACAACAGGGCCTAAAGTAACTCTTCACCGTCCAGCCAACACTCACTTTTAGCTTTCCGCTCCAGAAGCTGAGCCACCTGTTTCCCCGGAGACACAGCGGTGTCCTTTCCTGGGCTTTCAATCCCATCTTCGGCAGATTTCACCATGATCCTCTTCCCAAGTTGATAACCTGAACCCACAGCGGGTTCAGGACTCCCTGATGCTGGAGATTTATCCTTGGCTGCTTTTTCAGCAGGAGACGGCGCAGCAGCGGCTTCCTTCTGAAGCTTCTCCTCTTGGCGTTGCTTCAGCTGCCGCTTCTCCCTCATTATTTCTTCGAGGCTCTTCACTTGAACTTTAGCATTCGCTGCGCTCTGATCGGAGGACTAGAAAGAAACAAAAGGTGAGGACGAATAGGATAAAAATCTCTGGAGATTTTATTACGGTGGTAACACCATTCAGATCTCACAGTTTTGCCAAAATATGTTGCCTGTAACAAGATCCAAGCCCATAACAAGATCCAAGCCTACAATTCCCACCACAGCGAGCTCCTTTAACGCAGCAGAAGACTCTCCCTGTATTCTATTACACTCTTTTTGAGCAACAGAAAGCCCCACAAGCTCCCCAGCGCAGCACTCACTGTCAGACTGATCTCCTCCAGCCCAAAGCTCTATCCTCACCTGAGGATTTTAGGGTATCTTCCCAATCTGACAGATAAAGTCACTGAGAACAAACCCATTCCCTCCTCTTTAACCCTGCAGATTTTCGCTGGTGCTAACAACATTTCTTATTCATTGTGAGGTATAATCAGAATAATTCAAAGCTTGAGGATAACAACGCTGTCTGGAAATGTTACATTTACTCATATTGCCTCGCTCTCAGTATCAAAACCTGTATGATTACGTGTGTCTTCACCAGGGACTCACCTCTGCAGGTGCAGACACAGCTTTGGCAGAAGGTTTGCTCAATTCCACTATCTTCTTTTCTTCTCTTCCAGGTGCTTGAAAACAAAACAAAACAAAATAAAACCATTATTTTTGTCCAGAGCAGAAATAAAGCAAGCTGGTTATTACCCCTGCTTCCTTGGTGTGTTTATTTCCTGATGTCTAACAATGGGACAGAGGGAGAGGCTCCAGTAAGCAATCCAGGAGGTAAAGAAATCCATCAATCCATGCAGCTTCTGAGCTCCCTTTGCCTCAATCTCACTCTCTCTTTTCACAGGGTTTATACAGACCTTCAGGATGAGATCTTTAATGCTCTAACCCTACATCAAGAAATCAATACACGCTTTGCAAACATGTATCCATCTGTAACTAAGTTAAACAACACTTAAGCCACAGAGGAAGGTCAGCTTGGGTTCAGCATATACCACAAACAGGTGGCAGAAAAGACAAAGAAGAGAGAAACCAGACTGCAAAGCTCCTCAGGGAATGAATTTTCCACTGGGAAATGCAGAAAATTCATGGAAAATAAAATGGTTGCATATTCCGGCACTTTCTGGCCTTCTGACTTTGTAGCCTTCAAATTCTTTTACCCTCTAGGACACACAGAAGGAAAAAGCAAAGAGAATCCTGAGCTCGCCAAGGGAAGCACCTCGCCAGGGTAGGTGCCAAATTACATTATTACCTATGAGCTTCGTGATCCGTAACAATCTCCTCCCGGTCGGGGCAGGTTCAGGTGGTGCTGGTGGAGCCGGGACGTTTTCTCCGCTCTGCTGCATCCGCAGAGCCTTCTCCTTCTTGATTTCTTCCAAGGTTTTAATCCGCACTTCTCCTGCGGGCTTGGCTTTACCTGCCGGCTCTGCCAGCTGCACTTTGCTGGGCGCAGATGAAGAAAGGACATTCTGCTTCTTGGGCTCATTCTCAGCTTTTGTCTTGATAGGAAACTCCTCTGGTTTTGGCTTCTCTTCTTCCAAGCGCTTGTGGTTTTTTTCAGCCAGGGCTCCTGAGAATGTTTTGATGCGAACAGCAGGGGAAGGTCTTGCCCCTGAGGTGGGATCTTCTGGTTTACAATGTCCTTCCGTCTGGGGTTTAGCTTGAGGGTCTCCTCGTCTCTGATTCGCTCTCTCAAGACGGATTTCCTCCAGCGTTTTCACGTGAATCTCTCCTGTTGGCTTAGCAGCCTTCTCTGTCACCATCACAAAAAGAGAAGCACCGACATTTAAGGAGAGTTCAACAATATTTAAAGCCTCCAAAATCTGCCACAGTACCAAGGAAAACCAGGGTTGAACGTTCCCAAGAACGCATCTTGGCACAGGATCGTTCCACATAATATTCTCCTCCTCCTTCAAGGCACTTGGATTTTGCGGACCAGTGCTATCACCATCAGTCTAGTTAATTCTGTTACTTTCTGAGACTGCGTCTCTCCGTTAGCATCTCAAACTCCTGCACCTGGCGGGTTCTAGTCTACTTGTTGCATCTCCTGATGGTTCACAGAAGAGTACGAGACCTCAGTGAGGCACAAGTGGAAATTAAACACCCACCCCTAGAGCCAGATCCCTGACAGCTGCCATCAGGACACCTTCAGCGCTCTAAATTAACACGTTTTAAATTAACTTCCAGGGCTGTGTGGAAGTTCACGGGAAGAAAAAGGCATATTTAATCTCCAGTTATTACCTGTCTCTGTACTGGTCTGTTCAGAAGGCAAGCCCAGCCTCTCCTTCAGAGATTTGGGGACTTGAACTACGAGACAAACAGAAAAAGTTCAGGCAACTGCCAACAAAAATCTCCATTTTCAGTTCACATTTCGCAGTGAGACACGCAAAACCAACACGAAAAAAGAACCACGAGAGGAAAGCACAATCAGAAAATGGAAACAGAAAAATCTGTGCGTCGAATCCAGATGTCTGCTCAGCAGCTGTACCTCTCTTTGGTGCTTTGTCAGCGTTCTCCAGAATCTCGATCTTCTTCCCCAGCCTTTCCGCAAGGTTGCGCTTGAGCGGAAGGAGACTCTTCCCAGCTTGAGAAAGAGAGAAAGCAAGAAACGCTTTCAGAACGTTTCTCTAGAGGAAGATTTGGGAAACAGTCAGCAACAAACTTCAGCTCTTCCAGGTAGATTTTCTTGTTCGCCTTTCAGATAGTAAAAAAATTTGGCATCTCTGCAGTCGATACAGATCTCTGTCAAAAATGTATTTCCAGCAAAAATACCGCTCAATATGGTCACGTTTAGACAAGGGCACCCAAACAACAGCTCACTAAAAGCTCTTACCTGCAGAGGCTTTCCGTTTCCCCAGTCTCTCAGTGAGATTCAGTCGAATCATAGGCTCCTCTCCTAGAACAATGAACAGTCTCTTTAGTGCCCAGAAACCAGGAGGCAGTAAAAGCCTTGTCCTTCTAGCCCACATCTTTTGGTAGCCGAACCACAGATCTCACTCAACTTCAGGAACACAAAAAGGGAACTTAAGCACCTTTGAGGGTCTGTAGGACCGTGATGATCTACTATTAGCTATGGCTTGATGTCAGGCTGATAAAATCCACTTCTTGATCTTTTATTGCAATAAACCCCAACACCTACAAATGCCAAATCTTGCCAGTACAACCAGGGCCTTCAACGATAAAACCATGGTCTGAACTAGAAAAGGCAGCAGCAGAGGACTAATGTAGCTGAATTATCTGAAGTATTAAGATCTTTTGGTTTAAGAGCCATGAAATGGCAACAATAGCATTGATGGTTACCTTGCTTTTGAGACAGAGTCACTGTCCTCACCACCGTCCGCACGTTCTCCTTTTCTGGCACAGGAATAGTCCGAGATTGGAGCGGATGAGCAGAAACTCCTGAAGGACCTTCTGATCAGAGCAAGCGAAACATAAGGATGCTTAGGAAAAAAAACACAAGCCAGCCAAGCGAAACAGAAGAACTATCGTGAAGAAAATAACCATTAGTTATTCATTACTGTCACTGCCCATGCATGAAAACACAAGAGATAAGCAACCTCCCTCTGATCGGCCCTTGGAATTCCAATCCAGAACTGCAGCTTTTGAGTCGAAGGGAACATGGTGCATTCCAAATGAGTTCAAAGCTCCCAGCTAGATGTGGAAGTCGGTCCCTCAGGCAGCTCTCAGCTGCAATTATCTCCCAGTCTGGACCTAATAACCCCTCCCCCAAATTCCTTTCTTCTGCAAATAATTGTATTTACTAACTTAAAAATCAAAAAAACCTCAGATGGATTAGGGAAAAAAAAAAGATAAAAGCAAACACAAGGCAGAAGGACAAAGCTGTGGATATTAACTCACCACCTTGTTTTTTTGTTTTCTCCTTTAGTTTCTTCAATTTGATTTCTTCAAGTGTTTTTATTCCAAAATTCAAATTGTCATCTGCAAACACAAAAAGCAGTTAATGAAATTGAGGCTTAACAGAACAGGTTGAAAGGCACGGATCCTCAAGCTTCTAAACAGCTCAGAACCTTTCCAAAGTATTTCCAATAAACCCTGCCAACATTCCCAAAAGCATAAAAAGCCATAAAAAGGTGAGTATTTTGGTAAACAACTGACTTTTGTTTCACCCCTCCTGCCACCCTACAGGGTAAGATCTAGTTTAAAGAGTTCTAATCCATCTACATAACATCAGATTCCTCTCCCACTAGGCGTGCCT
Organism: Todus mexicanus; assembly: GCA_013389965.1. Lineage (NCBI taxonomy): Eukaryota > Metazoa > Chordata > Aves > Coraciiformes > Todidae > Todus > Todus mexicanus. The sequence continues at coordinate 13,130 of WEIS01055161.1, read as the reverse complement.
TCTTATAACATTCAAAAGGACACGACTGCAGGTATTTAAACTCCACTCTGGGGCTCTGTTTAGTTCTACCAAGCAAACAAGGAGGCATTTACCTGCCTGACACAAGGGACAGTGTTGTCAGACAGGAATGAGCTCATGGAAATACCTGACCCCATCCAGCTACCCTACATTCTATCATGTTTTTAGAACATACTGCTTTTAATTGTCAAATTCTCCTTCCAACCCATCCCGCTATAGCTGTTGGGATACCTTGCTTTGTATTAGCATTGGATTTCCTCGTGGAGATCATCCGCAATCCATTATGGACTTCGGGCGCTGGTGGCTGGACAGGTGCTTTAGTTTCTTCTCCTTCTTCAGAAAGTTGGTCTGAAAGGTAAAAATAAACCTGTTCAGTTCCAGAGTAGAGATTAGACAAGATTTTTTCATGTTTATGTAGCTCACACGATGACATTTCACGCCCACGGCTCATGTTCTGTTTGTGTTCTTAAAACACGAAATACTTGTTTACAGAAGGATTTATTTTCAGTAGCTCTATTGACTTGATAAACTCATGTAAGTAAAAGAACTAAACAGGAAACAAGAATTAGGACTCCAGGCTCTTGCCTGTGGCTTTAACCGCTACAACCTTCAGGTATTTCTGTGACTTACACATTGGCTTAGAGCAGAAATGCTTTTAATTAAAGAACACTCACCGTCATCATCTTCATCATCATCCGCAGCGTTGATTACAACTGGAGGGTGGGTAGGACTTGGGACGTTTTCAGAGTTTTCCACTTTCATCACCCCCCTCAGCTGGGGAGAGGGATTGGACTGGACAGAAAGTTTGTTTTGCTGCAGAGCCATCTGAGCCATCTTCACATCGTCTTCGGCAGACTCAGGAGGACTTGGAAGCGTAGCTGGAAGAAGAGGAGGAGTGTCTGGGATATGGCCATTCAAAACTTTGCCCCTAGGGTTGTACTCTCTGCACAGTTATGGTAGATATGGTGGATAACCCACCCAGCTACTCAATTTAGGGTTCCTATTCCCCATCCCTAGTTATGCTATGAGCGCTGGCTTCCCTTCACACACAAACCTGAGAAAGGATTAAACGAAGGCGCAGAAACCTCAAAGGCATGAAAGAAGAAATTAAAAACCAGAATTAGACTGGTTAGCTGAGAGCCCATGACTCCAGACTTCACCCTGAGCTCACAAATAAACAGTCACTTGATGTCTTCTACCCACTTGTAAGTAATATTCCAAGATAATTCTTTAAAGTTCGAAGGAAAAAGGGCCTCAGAAACTCACTTTTGCTCGGTGGTAAGAAGAGCCCATCCACGTAACGTCCTTTCGTGTGATGAAAAGCACAGTTGGACTTTTGGCAGCCTACGGGCTGATTCTCCCAGTAGCACGGAATCTCACTGCGCTTCTTCTGGAGACAGGAAGGAAGAAAGAAAAGCTCACGGTAACGCTCTGAAAAGCTCATGGTAACAATCCCCTTCCATTTACAAAGAGACAGAGTTTCCCATCACGCCAGAGACGTGACAGGACTATTCCAGTGTGGTGCTGAACCACCATTTCCAAGCTCAATAATTATTACTACTACGATGTGCAAAACAGTGGTATTATTAGAGGGAAAAATGTATTCAGCTGCCTGGGTTAGGTCTATCTGAATTTCTTCCAGAGCCTTAGCTCCTTCCAATCTTCCCTCTCCCCACTCTGTACAATCCCACGAGGTCAGAACAACATTATCTAAAGAAATCCAGGACAGAGTAGACCCAGGCAGGCCGTTTACTACTGCACTGCTTCGGCACATTTAAGCAGTTTGTTCACTGCAGTCTCTTTGCCCCTGTTAGGAAGATAACAGCAGCCCCTAACACAAGAATTTGGTGCTGAGATATACCCAAGAAATTGATTCTTCTTCCCTCAGCTTCCTCCCTAGTAACAGAAACCAATACCATTTTAAAGCAAGCCAACTGATCATGTACATCCAGTTCACCTACGGCAACGAAAACCGCCCTCGGCGATTTCGTTTGAGGCCACGTCTTTAGGGAAACACTCACATCGATTTCCATGTGTCTGAACCTGCAGATATTCCTGAAACAGCGACCCTCCTGCCAGAGGGTGCAGACCGTTTCGTTTCCCAGAGCAGCTTCGCAGTGGCGGAAGGAACAGCTGTCACCCTGCAACGAAAAAGGAAAATAAACCTAAGCAATTCTCCATGTTACTAGAACTAGAAGCGGAATTGAATTGTTTAGCAAGTCAACCGAAATCTCCGTCTCCTTCCACTCTTCCCTCTCCTCTTCAAATCTAAAAAGGGAAGAAAGCAATCGCCAAACGTACCTTGTTGCACGTAGAGTAGAAATAGAAGTAGCAGTCATCTCCTTGGTTAGACATAACGGACAGGTTCTTCAAAGGAGCTCAGCTTCTAAGGGTTCCCTCAACGGAGGCTTCCTCCAGTCTTGGCAAGAGGTGGCTTCACTCTTTCTTGGACTGAACGTCTTCTAGAGGCTCGATCACTGAAATCTTCTTTTTAAAAGTAACCCTGAAGAAAGGTATCAAGAAGGGAAGGATAGTTAAGAAATAAACATTTTTACGGCTGCTTTCTCTTCACCAAATTAGTCTCTTGTGAGCAGCAGGGGGGGGGATATGTCTTGAAATCAGCTGGTCACAAAAAAGATCTCGGCATTAAATCAGACTTGTGTAAAACCAGCTGGGTTTTGTCAGCGAGCGTGCTTTGCTGTGTCCTTAATAATGGTTATATGCCTGGAAGCACAGAAAACACGACTGCGTGTAGCTGGGAGCCCAACAAGTGAGGCTCTTCTTAAAGACCTGCTCATACAGTCGAGCGATCAGTCAATAATTAACCGCAGGCACTAATAACACCTATAAAATACAACTGATAACACTCAACATTACGTCCCAGCCACCACAGCTCTTTCAACTTGACATACCTGGACAACTTCAGCAAAGATATCGATCTTCCAAGCCTTCCAGTTAACTTCTCCTGTAGGCCGAACCAACACTGAATCCGTGAATTAATAATAAAGGGGTAGGAAGAATTTTCCTCCTCACATTGCCAAGGGAACCTCTCTCCTCCACAATTCAAACATGGGATGTGCTTTTAACCAGCTTACAACTAACGGAGGAAGCGAGTCCGTATGGAGACTGTCAGACTGGAGACAGCCAGGGTTAGAGTTAGCTCTTCAAAAAAACAAAAAACCAAAAAAACCCAAAAAACGAAAAAAAAAAAATAATAATGA
>WEIS01055145.1:8148-26564 GCA_013389965.1 Todus mexicanus | reverse complement strand
CCTTATCCCCTGACCTTGTTGGTTCATCCTTTGTCTTTCCAAAGGGAAGATACATTTCCCCCCAGCAGAGTATCTCAAATTTGCTTTCTTGGACATTGGAGTAAACAAGTGAAAATCCTTGTTTATTTTGATTTTAAAAATCTGTAAATTACCACCTTACTTACATTCCCATGGAGCCTTTAGTCTACTTTGCAGTTAATAGTCTGCAGCATTTTGGGGTGGAGTGTATGTCCACTGTGTTTTTTTAAAGGATATGCTTCAACCAAAGGCGAATGTATCAGGTACAGAGGCAGCATAAGTCCTTATGTTTCCAAAACAAACACTACCATGACTGAAATTTTCTTTCCTTATTTTCATGCCTGATCCAAGGGTCAGTGACCCTAGGAGTGGAAGATCACCCAGATGGGCAATGGAGATAGTTACCCTGCTGGGAACCATGTTTCATCAAAGAACATGATTGCTGTCTGTAAGCAAAATGGAATTTAGTTTTTCTTTTGCCAGCAGAGCTGATATTTACACTTACGACAAGAGATCCCTGACCATTAGATTAATTTAGCTCTAATCTCCTATTTAGCTCTTTTGTTGAACTGATGCAGAAAGGAAGATCATGAGATTTAGCTGTTACTGAAATACTACTTGGGAGATCTCCTGCTTCCATCCCTCCTCACTTTAAAAGCGCTGGTTTCCTCTCTCATGCAGGCTTTCTTGGACCCTTTCGTGTTCCCCTAATACTCCCTGCCCCCCACTAGAGAACAATGCCAGAAAGCAGCATTGGTGGGTAACATCTGAATTCTGCAGTTAAAAGTGTAAGGAGCAGCTGTTCCCATATGTGCAAGAAACAAATGACACAGCCATACCATATATCAAACACATACCGTATATCATACCATACATCAAATCAGTCATTCCCAGATGCTGAAGAAAGTAACTGGAGGTCCAGTTACAATACTGTCATCAGTTGGTTTTGCTGAGCCTATCCAGCATCTATGCTCCTCTAGATGAAGTGTGGTAACTAAAGTGGATATAAAATTCTGCCACTAGCTCTATTTCACATCTAGAGTTTCTAGAGTGTTCTGTATAAAGTAGCCTAATCCTGGTTGGAAAATGAAACAGTCTGAAATGGTAAAAACATACAATGAAAAACCTCACAACAAAGCAAGGGATTAAGTGAATCTCATACACTGAACTTGAAAGAAAAGGAAAATTTAAAAAAACCAAAAAAACAAAACACAACAACACAAAAAACCAAACACACTACCAATACAGAATATAGCTTATAAATCAGTATCTTGGTTCAGGACCTGCAGATTAGCACCCACAGAACCTCTCAGGATTCACTTCTAAAACCTTGCTGGGTCACAGTACCTAGAGCATAAATCTACAGTACAGCCAGAAACAGAATCAGGTTTCCTATAACCCATAAAAATGTTTGTTCTAGTAACTAGTTACAAAATAAAAGTTCCAGCTATGGTGTGGAGGGACCTATCTGCTTGTGGTGAATGTATCATTAGGTGTCCTTCTATTAGTCAAATACTTGCTGCTGTGTCTAAGAATTGGAAAAAAGTGTGGGTTTAGTGTTTTATCTTACTCGCAGACTCCTGTAGTGAAGTCTGGTAAATCTTTGGGGTTTTCAGTTATGTTGAACTCAGCAATAGTAAGTTCAGTAAGCTAGTAATTACACTACAACTTTTTAAATTCTCAAGTATTTGCTACAAGTTACCACTAACAGCATAGTTTATGGACATGAAAGGACATACTGTTGCCTTATCCTAATGTATTTCGTGTTCTGAAGTCAAATACAGAGTATTAGTACACTTACTAAGAACCAAAATTGCTGAGAGCTGAACACATATGATCTGCAAGGCACCTTAACCAAATTTGTAACTATGAATACGGTAACTATCACATGAACTATATTTGCAAGGAACTTGACCAGACTTCCCCAGTACAATGTCTGAAATCATTGTAGAGGAATAATAGAGAAGCTATACTTTTAGCATCGTGTCTTAAAATCTCTGTACTTAGAATATGTGGCTAGAGAATGTGAGGAGCTTTGTTTAAAAGGCTACCTCAGCAACTATTACTCCACAAAAGCTTCAATTTACATATCTCCAAAAATCAGTCTTTTTATGAAGTGGAACTGCTCTGAAGTATTTTTCCATAGCTCAATATTCTCATTCTTCACCTCCATGCTCCCTTACAAAAATTACGACCATTGATTTGTTTTCACGTCCCACACTCTCATCCATTATGTAAAAAACCACTGCCAAAAACAATGCTACAAATCTAAGTGAAACTGGAATACCACCTCAAAAGAAGTGAGAATGAGAAACACATTGCTCTGATTTTCTGATTCACAGAGGAATTTTTTTCAGTCTTATGAACTAGGAAGGGGGTGGAAGTTTTATCAGAAAAGATTTTACACGTCACTTTAGAAAATATTTATATTCTGAATGTTTGCAGTAATAACGGATTTAAAGGTAATAGTTCTTGTGAAAGCTGTTAAGTGGTTTCAAAATACAGCAGCAGCAAAACTAAAGCTGAACCTCTGCATTATTTTATAGACTCTGATAACACTTCAGGCTACGTAAGAAACAAAAATCCTCTCCTTACCATAGTATGTTCTTTTTTTCCCCTAAAAGTAAGATGGGACTGCTTGACAAAAATATTTTGTTTAAGGTGAAGAAAGTTGGGATTTTCCAATAAAAATATTATGGTCTCTCTGGAAAATCTGGACAGACACCAAGAGTGTCCTGCTGTTCAGTGCCCTACTCCATCTGATACTTTAACAGTTCCAGATGGCCTTTACTACATGATGACCTCTTCTCTATTCTTTTATTATGACCTTTGGGTCACAAATTATCTATAGGATGCTGCTGTCATTCTGTAAGACACTGTTGTACTCTTTCATCTAAAGAATGAAGATGCTTGATGTTAAAACTCATCTTTGTTAGGCTGACCTTCCAATGATGATCGAAACTGACAGTTATTCCAATCAATGTCATTGCTGGAGAAAATATGTTTCATTTTTTGCAACACTGACATTAAGAAACTACAGCATGGTTTTGCATCAGATCACTTTTGCAATTCTACTTGGCTAGGGAGCATAGCATGCTATAATTTAAAATATAAAAAATATTACTGTAACAATTTTGATTAGGCGGATGTGGTGAGTTTGTTTTTTGCAAGTTATTGATGTGGTTTTCATGTAAACATCATTGATAGGTGGTAATAAAACTTCATGTAGGTTTTATTAACTATTTGCCTTTTTCTATCACCATAAATGGAACATACTGAACTTGCATAGGAAAATATAATAAATAGTCCCAATGTACTAAATAAAGTGATAAGGTTAATTTCTTTCCTGCTGTCAGTAAATTCATGTTAGCAGTCTCTCGTCAGCTTGACATCAATTAATGATTTTAATTCCAGACTCTTGTCACAGTACTCACCACCCTTTCGTCTAATTAAAATGGATGATGCATGATGAAGGGAAAACACAAGACTTCTGTTCTTGTTGTAACATTTCTATTCATTAGTATACTTTTACAACAAAGGGTTTGTGGCTTTAATGGTGCTAGAGAAAGATGAAGAGAAGTTTATTATATGTTGGAGATAAAGACCCTTATACCCTCAGGAAACACATAATACAGGAAGCATTTCATGGAATGACCGAATCCTTCAGGAAAAAAATAATATCAATGTTATATTAACTGTTAATGAACAGAATGTTTCACTCTAAATTTAGGAAAAACCATTTTATGAACAACACCCACTGAAACTGTAGCCTTGTTTACATTCACACACAAAAAAGATGCCAGGCTATTGACTGATCTCTAAAAGTAACAGCAAATCTGCCAATACAGAGACAAACGCCTGATCCATCTCCCCCAGGCAGGAGCTCTGCAAGCCCAAGACCCTGGGTCACCTCTCCCAGTCCTTGTGCCACTCTCCGGCAGCAGCAGAGCATCGCCTCCTGCCTCCGGCCGCTGCCAGCGGCTCCCCAGTCGCCCCTGGGAACACTCCCCCGCCTGTTGGCAGCCAGGCGCTGAGCCGAGCTCTGCCCTGCAAAGCCCCGTGGAGGTTCGCAGCGCCGAGCGACGCTCAAGGGGCAGCTCCGGAAGGGGCAGCGGCTGCAAGGGGCAGCTCTGGACGGGGCAGCTCTGCAAGGGGCAGCGGCTGCTCGGCGCTCCGCGCCCGCAGCTCCCCCTCCCGGCCCCGGCCCCGTCACACGCACGGGCAAAGGCAACGGAACTCGATGTAATTCCCTCTACAGCCTAAAGGAACCAAAGCTGGTGCTTTCACAATAGACTGCGAGGAAACGAGCAAAGCAGCAGTTTTCTTCTCCAGATGGTGACTGTACATACGTACGTACATGCGAAGCGCGGTATCGCTCTGCTGTGTGTTAAGTGTCCTCCCAACAAGAATAGCAGACTGGAATTGTACGGCTGCTTTTTCAGAGCAGAAGAAGCCCCTGGCTCCAAGAGCCCCCACCTGACTGCTCCATCATCCTCCCAGCACTGCCAGAGCGTCTGCCAGAGTGCTTCCACCAGTACAATTCTCTTCCAAAAGGTTTCTCACCACAGACTCTTCCAACAGAGGTGTTTAAGCACCTGATTTTGCATCCATTTCAGTGGAAGTTGAGGAATAATGCAGTGCCAAGATTAAAACACTTAACCCAGAGATATATAAAACATTAGTAAAGCTCTTAAGTCAGTGTATAAGACAAACAAAATATCCTGTAGACTCTTCTTCCAAGAGGTGGAAGCATCTCCAGAGCTAAAGCATACACACTACTCACCCATAGCTGGGATCACACACTCTGAGTCATGAGATTACATTAGCTTAGCAACTTTCATCTTTAAAGCATTATCAAGAAGTGAACCACACTGGATACAGCTTAAATTGCTTGAAAACATCACAAAAAAGTATGTTTATTTCATTCCCCTGTTATCTACCACCCAGGTACAAAGAGTAAAGTTGTTTGGTTGGGGAGCACTTGGTTTGCTAGAGGAAGTCAGTTCAAGGCTGAAGACAAGGTTGGCATGCATGGCCGGCATGCATGGCCTTGCTGGGTGGGTGTCAAGAACTGTACGTGCAGAGGTGAAGAAGGGCAGAACACAGGCAAAGGTTTTTGACTTGCTGAAGATTTATTTTGTCATAAACACAGAGCTGCGGGGAGGGGAACCAAATCAAAACACACACACACAAAATACAAACAAATAAGCAAACCCCCCAAAACCCAAAATGAACAGAGAAGAAATTGAAGTAAAAGTCCAAGGGTGAAAGAGAGAGAGGGAGATGATGGTATCAGAACCTGACGTTAGAGGGATATCTCTCTCCAGAAAGGGTCACCAATAAAAAACTGAGGAAAAAACAGTAGGTTTTCTAACAGCTCTGTTTTCGTATCATCTAAGAAAGAGACTAGAGGGTCTTGAAGAAGTCAGAAAACATTTTAGGACTACCAGGTTGCAGGCTATCAATGGACACACTGGCTACATATAGAGAAAATCCTATCCTGAGAGGCCCTCAAAGATCACATATAGAGAGCTTCTAAAGTGGAATGGTCTGAGGGCTTCGAAAGGTGTAGATCCAGTAGCACAGCAGAAGGTGACTATCCACATGAAAACTAACTGGGTTGTAACACTAATTCCTCTTGGTCGTCAACAGAACTTTCAAAATCTGTCTCTTTTAAGGCTATCCTACATAGCAATGCCTGTGTAAGACTAAGTAGTTTGAAGCACCTCTGAAAGCTCAAGATACTTCATGCATCTCCAATATGTAAGATCCAAGACATTACTCTTGGGAAGATGGGCCAACTACAGGTAGATCAGGAGACTGCAATTGATAGAAGACCTCCTATAATAAAATCAAGAAGGACCCAGGGCTTTTGTCTCAGTCTATCCAAGTGAATGTAGCATATCAGTGGTACTCAGTTTTAGTAGTCCAGTGATGGACAAGATGACAGCGTGGCAAAGAGGGGCTTCAAGTTAGCACATCCATAAAACAGCTGTGATCTGGCACAGGAATAGACATAACTGAATTCAGGTCTTATTTGACCTTCTCATGGCTCTGCAGTATAGTCTCTTAGGAGACACAAGGCCAAGTTCAGAAAATCTACTGCTTAGTTTTGCCTTAAGGTTTTGACTGGAGCCATTGCTGATGAGCAGTGCCCTTTCTAACAGCACACCAGAGTCCATCTGGATTTTCAGATCAGTGCTTGGCAGATACTCAAGGATAATGCAAACACGTTTCTTTTTCTGGAGAAAACCAGTTTTAAAGACTAGTGACATGGGGACAATGTCCTACAGCCTTGGATGAACTGTTAATCCAACATTTGGAGAATCCACAAATAGCAAGCATTTTAACTGCAATTTTGCTAAGATTGGTGGGTTGGTCTCCACAGTTGACAGTCCTAATTGTTCCAGTATTCTATTTCATTGAAAGCTGCCTGTATTTTCAACTAGGTAATTTCATTTTCTGTTCAAAATTACTTTACGATTGTCGGTAAATAAGTACCACATACAGCGTAAAAGATACACAGCTTAACAGATATGCTCCTTAATAAGAAATTATTTATTAATAATGTTTATAAAAGGCAATTTTATTCATTTTAATCATGGCAAATTAAAGAAAATTAATTTGCTTAGCTGTCTTATAATCAATATGAACATTACTTGTAAGATTTTAAAGAAAATACTATTGTAAGCACAATACTATTAAAAATACCAAGTCAAGGCATAATAATTCCATAAAATTGTGGGCATGATTGATTTTTTAATGGACTCTTCACTTGTTCTCTGACCCCCTAAGGATTTTTTCTCCTAGCCTCTCAAACATAGTAAATTCATTAAATCCAACCTATTTCCCCAAAGTATTGCATCATTGTAAAGATATATAGTATCAAACACCAAGTAAAATAGAGCAAGTGAATTTTACTGCTAAAAACATCCGAGGGGGAAAAAACTCACAGAAAACAAAGTTAAAATAGCAGCCACTATGAACCAACACTGACAGCAATATTTTGCCCTGTCTCCTAGTAAGCATTTTCAGGGATTGTTCAGTTAATTTGCGAGAGTACTCTTCATTAATAGCATGTATCTAACATCGTAATTTTACAGGATCAAAAGGAAACTCTCTGCAATCTAACTGCAAAAATATTTAGTCTCTATGGACCAAATCAACATCTGAATATTTCAGAAACATAAGGAAGCACCTCACACATTTGGTTGCTATTTTATTGTCTTTTATTAGTTGCACATGCCACTACCCCAAAGAACTTGCATTCTCATATTGACATAACACAAAGGAAAGCAAATATACAGTTAGCAAAAGAGAGTAATGGGAGGAGGAGGACCCACGCTACGATAACATCACGCTGTTATGAAGCTCTGGCACATGCATTTTCTGCAGTTTCAATGAACACACAGAACTGTTTTTAAAACACACGAAGAGTGAAATTCCAGGAAAGATTCAAGTTGGTTAGCAAAACTTGATGGACAGGGATTAGGAATTCGCTCCATGCATTGGGGGCTATATAAATAATTTCATAATTCTACCTTGGTACCCAGCGTGACTATTGCAACCTCTCTTACATCACCTCATGGACAGTCTATACTCTCACCATTCTTACTGAGAGAGACAAAGAGACACAGAGAGACAAAGAGAGAGAATGGAGAGAGAGAAAATGTTACTAACTCAAACCTCATGTCTGTCTTCTTGCAATAAATGTATATAGCTGATTTTGGGGGGACCTAAGGTCACTAAGAAAACCTCTGCGCCAAGCAAGCTTGGGTTCAGCAGAACGTATTAAGCCAGGGACCAGCACTTTGCACGTGTGGCCAACCTTGCTCCTGCTCTGAGCTGGCTGCAGTGACCAAGCTGGCTTTCAATGGCTCTACACCCCTCGCATGAGCTTATCCACCAAGTGGCTGGTCTGCCCATATGTAAAGGGAAGTGAACTGCACAACCATCCTCAGATCCAAGGTTATTTATTTCCTTCAGTTCTAGTATTCTCTTTTACCACTTAATCTGAAAGCACGTTGTGCTTAAAAACAGGAACAAGTTTAATGACCTTGCTTCACTTTTGTTAACAAAAGATAAAACAAAAAATGATCAGACAAATAAAAAACAACCAAGCACTGTGATCTGGCCACCCTCTACTATCAGAATGGATGAAGAGAGACAAATAAATTTTTACATCAACTTATGCTAGCACATGCGTTCAAGAGTAAAAAATTTCCCATAATGTAATCTAAACAGATGGTCACAAATGATAAAGTTTCTGCAGTTTAACAAGTTATTGCTGATCTTCACAAACTAATAAATGCATATTTCTAGTCTGCCTTAACTGTAACGTAAAACACTGCACCCTAGAAGAACTGAAAGCAAATCATTTTAGGTTTAATTGAGGAGACTACACAAGAATTACTGTAGCTCTGCTATTTCAGTGAGTTGCTGGAGTGATGAAGCTGTTGTTTATAAACTTCTGTTCTTACAGAAGACCAAGGTGTGTAGAGATGATGGTTAAAGGGATCATTAGGACTAACTAGTCATACCCCCTGTGCAAGGACGACAAAATTTCCCTTCGTAGTTCCTAAATCAATCCCCAATTTATGACTGAGCTATAGCACAATTTTTAGATAAATCATTCCAATTCAGTTCACTTTCATTGCTAAATGTGTCTGCATCTATTTACCATTCAGCGCTTAAACTTTATAACCCTTAAAAGGTTGTCTCCTTACTGAAGAGATGTCTACTCAAAAGAGGCTTCTCTACACACATACTCCCAGATTCTAATTCATTTATGACCCAAGCTCTCCAAGATTTTGACTAAATTGATGTAAGAGATACCAGACTCTAGGCCCTAAATACCTAGGGCTACAAGAAAAAGGATGACAAGTAGATTGGAAATATTCAGAAGAGCATATAACATATACATTATATAGGTTTTTAATGTTAACAGAAGCTGACAAGGAAAAATAGAGGTACTCACCACTCATTTTTACAATTAGCAGTTTAATATACATATCATTCCATAAACAGACTGCATGACATATAAATAGACTGAACTCCAGTGATAAATATACCATGATTTTTAGGGTTTCTTCTAAATATGTCAAGAAAAAAACTATTTATATAAGACTTTGAAGAAAAATACAAAACATACTTCATTCTATATAAATATTTGTTTTCTGAAAATGTCAATAAAATCAGTTATAGAATATATATAGAAAACATACCATTATATTACCTCAGCCTCCTCAATAAGGAAAGGAGCACTGGATCTATGAAAGATGCTAAAATCAGCCAAAGAAGCTGTTGATATCAATTTCCAAAATAAATCCAGCTTTGTACTGTTATTTCAAGTATATAAACATATCAACAGTCAGGAAATTTCACCAGTGAAAACTGAACTTCAGATATTTAATTTAAAAAACAAACTCTCTCTATCAAAATTTAAGCAAATACTGAAGTCTACCTCTCCTGTTCTTGCTTCATTCGTATTCTCTCCTCTTCTGAAGTAAGAGCTTCCTGTACTTTTATTTTACCAGTTTTCTCACTCTTGTCATCTTTGCGATGTTTGCCAAACCTGTTAATAACACACAAAAAAAAGAATCTAACTTGTGAAATGAACAAAACTTTGTTTTCCTTTTCCTATGACAGAGAGAGTCGTCCAAGAAGGGCCGTTGGGAAACCAGGAAAGGATAGTGAAAGGTGTTAGAATCTCAATTTTTAGAATTTTGCGGCCACTTTGGTTTTTCTTAATTTTTTAAATTTTTAAAATTTTGTTTATTTAGCTGCTCTTAGAAGTTTATAGAATTCCTCACTAAATAACAGAACAAAACAAAAAACCAATAGGACCTCATTCCTTTTTTTCTGCCAGAATTTTGATGTCACTGTTCTTAAAATACACAATGTTTTAGAAATTACTCAACACTATCACTGCCAAAGAATGCAACACAAGTTTACATTAAATAAAGCCTCTCATATATGAACTGCAAGAGATCCAGTACTGCACATATGACAACTGCCCAGAGCACAGTACCACCCTCCACACCCACCCCACAACAGTAGTTTCACCACACAGTGGATACCATCCAAAAACGTAAATTTACTCTTTTTCAGCACCAAGCATTTTTTTTTTAAACATTATTACTTGCGACTCTCTTCCTCCAAGGGTGTTCCAGTGCAAGGAGGGCAAGTGGAGGGATGCGGCTGGCTAGGCTGTCCCAGACAATGTGGGAAGCTGCCAAGCCAGTGTTCACCCTTTTCGCATCTGCTTTTCCCCTCTACTGGCTACATTTGAGGTATTTTAGGTTTCTTTCATATTTGCACATTTCACTGTTTTCTTCTAAACTTTAGAGAGGAGCGCAGTTGGGCATCTGAGATACTCAGTTATTATTAGGACAAAATTGTATTTCTTAGATATTTCAGACCTATTCTGAAAGGAATGACTTTCGTATAGAGTGAGCTAAACAAACACAAATATAACTCTTAAATACTTAAAAAGTTTAGATGACAACTTTTCATTTAAAGCAGAATGGATAACGCATATCTACTAAACAGTACCTTACTATAATATGTACCTATTAAACATGGGATCATTTACCATGTCAAAAGCAGCAAGAATTTAACTTACTGAAAGAAATGTGCTAAGTTCAGCAACGGTGTGGCCAGGACACACAAAATGTTTGCAAATAGTTAAATAAAACACGAAAAGTTCTTCAAACTTTCTTTTGACCCATGAATGTAAACTGTTTAAAATATTGAGTCCACCAGGCATTTATAATATTTTCCCTTTTGTTCCTGTTTATTGTAGTATAAAGTCATTGTGTGGGTTGAGGATGTACCACACAGTGACCATGCAGAATGATTAATATTTGGCCACTCAGTCAAGAGATATTATTATACTGTGTAGCCACGTTTATGGCTCTTAGGGTAACTGTTTAAAAAACACACCACCACAAAAACACAGCACAGGAGCATGTACACAAACTTTAGAATACGTGGTTCTTCTCCACAGTTCCCAGATTGCTCATTTCCAAAGTAGCTCAGGCATCTGAAAACTAAAACTGTTCATTAATAATCATCTGAAAAGGGAAAGGCTGAGGACATGATAGGGTTGAGACACACAAAATAAGACGAAGTCTTTGGTTTTATAATCCGTTATATGTAAAACTGACATACTTAAATGCAGTGACCAGAAACACCAGCATGTAACTTTAAATACATCCACCTATTTATTAGAGTAGTCAAAACCATTATACAAAACATTTACATATATGACACAAGAAATTCAAATCAGGTTCTGGATGTCATACACCAGACAAAAGAGAATAGTTCATTTAAAATGACCCTAAATCCTCTAGCCAAGAGAGGAGTTTTGGCAGAAAAACAGTGTGTTTGAGCCATTTTACCCTGACAGACAGAGAGTGCAGGAGTGGCAGGGGTCTGACTGATGGAACACACAGAGCTGCGAGGAGACACACAACATATGTGGTACTGCAGCACTGCATCTCTGGGATGCCTGCGTTCGCTTCTGCCTCCTGTCCTTCCTTGACCCATTCAAAATGTCAAGCAAATTAAAGGAACCAAATTCAGTTTATTTTTGAAAACGAACTAGTGGTTATAAAAAGAAAAAAAAAAGAAGAGAAAGATAAAATTGAATTAGTTAGTACCCATTAGGTTTTGGCAGCAAAACAGAATATCTGCTGCCATAAATCAATTCATTGCAAGTATGAACAGATATATATTGAAATCAATATCTTATTAAAAAAAATTAAGTACACAGGAAATTTCTAATAATCCTTGTAAGCAATCTAGAAAACGTCTGGTCAGGCTGCGTGGTTGCGGGGCATGTATTTGTGATGTTAACATGTAGTGCAAATCTAGCAAAAATCAATGGTCTGAGTTTCCAGATCCAGCAGCCCAAGTCCAGAACACACCATACTTGTGCTGCATTTCAACAGAGGCAGAGGTACGTTTACCACACAGGCAGTGCTCGGAGCAGCAGGAGGGTTCAGTTGGCTTTGGCTCGTGAACAAGCTGTGGCAACAGCCCTTCTTCTCTTTCAGGGTTTTCTTCCGATCATCTGGAAATGAACGTTCCTTCTGCCCCCAGGGACCATCCTGATAAAGTCTCCAGAAGACATCTCTGGTCCTTTCCCAGGCATTTCAAAGCGTGGCTATATTGTTCCCACTCTGGCCGGAGCCTTTCCAGTGCCCATGTTGGACAAACTCTGTGGTGATCCCAGCAGTGGGCAGCCTGGTAGAGCATGAACCTCGGTGGTCTTGCAAAGTTGCCTTCTCTGGACTTTGCCACTCGCAGAAGTGATATTATCTGCCATAATCACCACTGCCTGTAACAAGTTCAGCAACATTAACTGCACTGTCCCTACACTCAAACTCATAATAATCAACACTGTCCTCCCCCCTCCCTGATTGTGGCTTTGTGGTTTTAACACCATCACCTGCAGAGACAGCATTTCCATGATACTTTTAAGCCATGGAGCTGCAGAACAGTTTGAAAACACACTGCCCTAAATGAGCTTGGCTCTGAACAAGTCTGCATACTTGTTAGCAAGACCTTCGTGCAAAAATGTTTACAAGTTCAAGATTTCTCTTTTCCACCAAGATCACAGGTGTAATAGCATCTCTGTTAAGCTTCAGCTTACAATAGTATAAGTAGCAATGGAAAACCATTTTTGGGGCTCCACTCAGCATTTGAGAAAGGTGTTTTGAAAGAACAGCGATGAGGATACACATGCACACCTCCACCTCCCTTTTATCCTTTCATTTCTGTAGAAGCAGTCAATGCTCCCCACTTCAAACATCATTCAAAGGTTTTGGTAAGATCACTCTTGCTAACAATGAGTGTATCTGCTATTTATCTCTATTAAAAGTGCTTGCTCCATGAAATATGATTTACAGTCATAATGAAACCCACAGCCCAAATCAGCATTCTCGCCATCAAATTTAACACGGACATTTATAAATTATTTAACATTCATCTTCAAACCAAGTTTAACTACAGGAGAGCAACATCCAGCAATCCTAAGGCACACCATAAAAGTAAGCTGTTAACACTCCCTCAACTGTACCGTGGTGACTACACTGGCATTAAGCTATTCAAAATCACCAGTCCTAATTTCCTCGAGTAGATGTTTTCTACTCTGATACGTTAATATTAAATAAAACAGGACAAATAGAAATAAAAATGAGCACCGAGACTACTGAAATTCAAGCAATCTATGCAACACTCTTTCAAAGAACCAAATGTACAACACAGTCACCCTGCAGTGTCCTCACAGCCAGTCGTAAAGCTCCTCCCTGCTCTTCTCCAGTGACCCTTGTGTAGTTGTATGAGTTCAAGGAAGTGAAACATGTGGGTCAGGTCTCCAGAACTACTCCTAATACTCAAACACGCCAATCTGACTGCATGGCCCCAGTGCTTACCTTTGTGAAAGTTTCACCTTCTTAATTGTGCCCCCTCCGACTTGCCTCACCACTCATATGTGTGACACCTTCCCCACAACCCGCCAGCATTTGCACCATTGTGAAGCTTACTTCTTTACTGTCCAGTTACTCAATGGGAAGGGAAGATGGAATTAGAACGTATGCTCCCTATCCATGGCAATTTTGGAACCTTACTGCTTCAAATACTGTTTCTTCCATAATGCAGATATTCAATGTCCTGGTGCACTCACCTAGCAACTTCCTCCAGTTAAGCGACTGCTCGCTTAACGATAACAACCTAAGGCTGGGAGCTCCAAAACTGCCATTGTTAACGATATCTCCCTTGTAAAATAGCAATCACCATCCATTTGTCCTGTGTCAGAGAGACTCTAGACTTCTGCAAAGATGTGGCCTTGAGGATACTGCCAAGTGATTTCACACCAGCCCTCACTGCTCACTTCACAGAGGCAGGAGCTGTTCGATGCCACAGCTGGTTAGCGAGTGCCTGAGGCACCTGGAGATTTTCAGGCACTTGTCTGAACCTGTGATGGTCTCATTCTCATCGCTGTGAGGCTGGCTGCTGGGATACTTGTTGCAGTTCTTACAAATGTAAATGCAATTACAACTTTCCTTCTGGAGCGGACATGAGAACTCTATCGCTCAGAATCTGTGCACAGCAATGCTCCTTGCATTAGTCAAACGGAGGACAGCGTGTAAAAACAACAGAAAGAACTACTGTTGGAATTGAAACACAAAACAGTGCAGAAAAGGAGCATCCATGACAGTGATGTTCAGACAGTCCTGGGAATCTAAGTCCAAGCTACTGTCATTTGTTAAGTTCAGTGCCAACAATCTGACTGAGCTATAAAAGCCCTACCTAAATCAGTGCACAAGATACCAACGCACAGACACAAGTTACCACATGATGCGCAGCAGAATAGCATACACTACTGCCTCACAAATGTATTCATGACAAAAGCAGGTCTGATGCTAAAGTTTGGGCTACATCAGACATTGCAGAGCAGCTGCAGCCACCACAGCACTGACCTGTGCCCACCACTTCCCCCAGTCTGAATTCTTAGAAATAGAGCACAGAATATGATTACTCATGGTGGAAAATAAAGAGCAAAAGAAAAATGTTTATTTTCCTCCAAACCCCAATTGATTAAAAAATTACCTTTCTGTTCAGAAATGTATTCTTTCATAGACATAGCTTAATACTTCTTTTAGGACACATACTGTATGCTTATAGCATAATCTCTCTATAATAGTAACGACATTTATAAACACAGCAACACTACCTCATGTAACAGCTAGTTCTTTCAGTAGCTCTCTCATCTAAACCCTGTTATAAAAAGTATAGATAAAAAGTAGTTTAATTTTATTTTGTAACTGCATAAGCAAAAGCTTGAAGAAAAGAATTCTGTGACTAATTGAAATACAGGTTGTAAATTAAAAATACCCAGTCTATCCAAGAGTGCGAGAAATTGACGAAAGAGTAGCTGAAATCTTATTCACACTAATTGCCAAGATACTGCAGAGTTCTACTTAATTTATAGTTTCTTAATTCTCCTTTTACACTAAGGGTTAGAGAAAGTTTCAAGATAAGTGTAAATGCTCAAAGTCATATTCACAGATCCACCCAGAGACTTAATCCTCAGATTCAGCCAACAATAGCAATCACAGTAAGTAAAGAAATTAAAAATGGAAGCTGACCATTTTTAAAAAGTATGATCTTTAGAGTGTAACAGCCAAGTCACACCAGAGGAAAGAACCATCCTCAGACCCTGTGGTTCTAGTTTGTCACGTCATTGCTAATAAAAAGACAAGAACACAGAGCTATATGCCCAAAGCTTGACTCTCAAATAGGAAATCCCACAAACTCTGGATAATCTAATCAAACTAAAACACGCACCCAAACCTCTCCCATCAGTCCCTAGCTGGCTTTCTTTCAAGCTTACTTGCTTGAATGACTGTCACCAACTTGGAGGCGGCCTAATCCAAAGCCTATCACAATCAACAGAGAGGCACTGGCAAGGCAAGTGTCTTTGGTGGCTTTGGGCCAATGCATTAGAGCAAGTAAACAATATGAGACAACAGAGAAGACAGTGTAGCAGAACTTTTAAAGAACAAGCTCAAGGGACAACATGATGCTATGTATATAAAAATATGTGAAACATATGTAAAACACACATGTATGCATAAGGAACATGTAAATGATTTTGCATAAATAAATACATAAACAGGACAAATTAAGAAAGAACAATGTATGAGTGGTAGCAACAAAAATTCCACATTTACAATTTATCTCAGAAATACCTTCAGTTTAAAAGAATATTATCAGCATCCTCGATATAACAAAAATAATTTACAAATAATCTGCTAAATGGATTTTACTCTGATGCGTTACTGATGAGATCATTGTCGTCTGCCAAATCATCTACATATTTCATTAGAATAAAGAGCTATAGAAGAAACATGCATTAGTTGATTAATGAAAAAACACAAAAATTGATTGAGACAGAAGTTCAGTAGCATTATGTTCCTTAACAGAAAAAAGACGATCATTAAAAATTAACAAATGTTAAGTAAGCTGTACGTTGAAATATAAGCGTCTTGAGCTACTCTATCAGTGTTTTCTGTGTTTAAGGCATGCTCTTGTCCCCATAGTGGCAAACCGTATTCACATAACACACGCAACTTAACGCTACTCAAAGGATTTTGCAATGATTTCTGTAATCTTTTTCACCCTGCTGTATCAGCAAAATTTTAAGATTTATATTGTAAAAGAATATTGTGACACACAAAACATTCTATTGCTAAAAAAAAATTACTAAGCATAAACAATGATTCAACATAGTGCACAAACAAAAGTTACCCTGGTTAGTGATGACCTTTGACGGTTTACAAGTCTTCCTTTTGAAGCAAAGTTGTGCAAGTGCTATTTTTAAAAATATGCCTGTAAGTGCAAACATGTAAATATTTGCAATGGACTTTTAGAAATAGCCAGTTATCACATTTAATCAAATTAGTAGATCAAATTCTACCTGTTAGCAGGGAATGGAACGACAGCTGGAGTGACTCAGTAGCAGCACAGTCCGCAGATGATACAGAAGCACTAATGTACAGGCAGTAGCAATGAGGCACCTTGATGTAGGAGCTTGTGGGCACAGTTAAAATGGACTTTTATGACTTTTCATTTTCCATGTGTTTCCTTGCCTATGTTAAAACTGATGAAGCAGCAGTCCTTCTGGTGCAACACTCAGCAGAATACCCCTGCCGGGAGGGTACCTGGAGAACTTCGCTGTCCCAAGACAAGGACATAGATAACTCATGAAAATGAGGAATACCTCTGAAATGGTACACTTGTACCTCTTCAGAGCAATCAAGTTTGATTTCAAATAATAAAGAAACTCACATGCTCAGCCATGAGCACAGAAAATTAAAGCTGGAGAACCAAACTGATTACCATTCTAAATTATCAGCCTTCTCTGAAGCTGCCACCCCATGACAAGTACTGTAAAGCACGTGAAGGTTGTCTATGTTATAGTCATACATTTTCTTCCAACAGACTCTGCTTCACTTTCCAAACATTAAAAAACACTTCTAAGCACAGTTCAGGTGGGGATTCTACTACATCTCACCAAACGAAGGCTACTCAAAACTAACAGCCAGAAGGACACATAAATCACAACATTCCGTGTGCAACATCACCGGTGATTCCAGCAACTTCCTGGGAAGAAGTGGAAACAACATACGGGATCAGCAACCACTTCCAGCCACTCAAGCTTAAAATGCCTGTCTTCGTGAGTCAATATCCCAACTTCAAAGAAAACGTGCGTGATGCCAAATCAAGAGACATGTCATGAGGTTTCATTCAATTATTTTCATAAACAGTTTTGATAACATTTCCTGAAAGGCATGACACAACAGGCAGAATATTATTCACACCAAGGCGCTCTCTTTTCATAACTCAAGCATTCGTAATATTTACTTCCAGCATAAAATAGTGGAACTTTTAAAGACAGATTTCTTTTAGGGAGAGACCATCTGTTTGCAAATTTCTAAACAGAAGATAATCGTCTTGCATTGCTACTCATGATTGCCTAAAGCTATCTGGAGCCATTGATAAATATGTAAATAAATAAATAACAAGAAATACAACGAAAACCTAGCAACTAATCCAAACTACTGCAGTTTAAAAGCAGGCCGAGAAGGTCAAAGGAAGAGGGAATAATTTTACAATTATAATATTGAAAAGACAGCAGCAAGTCAGCAAACAGACAGAGATTCTTCTGTTGCATGGCCGAATCAACTCAGTAAGCAATACCACAACGTACTAAAAGTCACCATAAATAACTCATTTTCATGGTGGTCAGCCAAAACCTGTTAAACTGTGGATTGCGGTATCCCTGAAGGAATAGGGAATAAAAAAAGAAAGCTTCTGCTTAGACAGAACTGTGTTAGCAATCATTAATGATGGGAGCAGCCACAGAAGCATTACATGACATTTTAATGGACTTTTCATAACAGTGTAAGCATTTTGAAGTTTGCTTGTGTGGCAAAACCTCTTTAATGTTGTGCGCGTATTCAAAAAAAGAGAGCTGTTATTGACCACAAAGTCACTTGCCCTAAGACTAAATTTGATACACTAAGTATGTGCTATTTGTCATTGAAGAAAGTAGCTCATACATGCGACACGGTCAAGCTAATTTAGGTTTTTAATAGATAATATAATCCTAATGGGCAACATATCCTTTCATTACTGTCATTGAATGGACTTTAAAATGCTCCTGTGCCCCCTTCTCCAACAGAATTTGCTGCACTGCCCTGTTAGGTAATGCAGTACTAGGCAGTAAGACATTAAACAGTAATTGAAAAAACGTAAATACAAATTGAAAAGAAAAAAAAAAAAAAAAAGAAAAAAAAAAAAAATTTCACAAAGAAAAAGAGAGGCCC